>VBVR01000117.1:0-75941 GCA_011638315.1 Tetramorium parvispinum | reverse complement strand
TCCGTGTCATCGAGGCCTGTCACAAGGCATCACGACAAACGTAGATCCCACGTGATTGACGACAGGATGAAGAAAGCCAAAGATATTAAAGTAAGTGAATTTTATATATATATTACGTATGTATATATTTAATGTTAATATTTATTTTATATATCAATTTAATAACTTAATAATTTTTATTTACATTTATTTTTTAATATAATGGTCTATTCGAACTTTCAACAAAGACTTTAATTTAAATAATTTAAAACATATATTTCTTATCAATGTCACTAAATGAATGTCCTGTAACAAAAGAAAATTATTAGATTTTATATGGTTAATGGTTATAAAATTTCTTTAAAACATACTTTGATTGTCTAGAGCATCAACAAGCGTTTTCAGCGACTGGAGTCGCACGTGGTGACGTTGGCAAGATCAGTGGCTCACCTGAGTTCGGAGATGAGGACCCAACATCTGATGATTCAGGTAAGAGAACCCGTTAACAACAATTTACGGTATGAAACGAGCGGTAATTTCCAAGATTCTACTACTGTCAGGTTTTCGCAGGAAATGGAGAGCATAAAATGCGAGATCGCAGCCCTCCGAACGCAAACGAGCATGGCGATGGTGAGGTCACAATCGCAGCCGCTGATCAAGGATTCAGAACTGCCGGCGCTTTCGAACCCTTCGAGAGTAAAGAAACTGACCAAGTTCTTCGGTACGGAACCACCTCTCATCAGACTGTTCCTGAGGGAACTTGGGTATGAGGTACGTACTGTCGTTTGTCATTCGCGATTTTGCAAGGATAAGCGACGGACAAATTCCTTCATCGATCTAAAATCGCTTTTCTTATACAGTAATATTGACGCATTTTTCTGGATTATAAATGTTTTAGCTAAAGAAACTTCGTACTATTCTTTGATCGACATTTTTGTCTTTAATGGTAATTACAATTTTAGAAATACGCGGCCGCTTTTGAGAAAGAGAAAGTCGGAATGGTAGAGTTGCCTTATCTGAGCGAGGAGAGACTTCAGAAGATGGGGGTTCCTCTGGGTCCAAGGCTGAGGATCCTCCAGGAAGCAAGGATCTCGGTGTGCAAGGATCCGATTTACGTAGTATAAATCCTCAGGACGGCACAAAAATGTTCCGTGACGCAAGCAGAAGGAATCGTGGAAAAATGCGGATAAAGGGGAAAATAAATGAAGATCTAGAGGAGAATATTCGTTTTGTGTCGTCAACCGACGCGTTAGGACATTTCTCGAGACGTTTCTCGTAAACGAACTTTCGAGCTCGAAAACGGTCCGTTTGAGCGACGGTTCTTTTCCCTGTTTCAATCAATAGCCTGAAAGCTACACTCGCCGAAACGCTGAAATTGTTTCGCCACGTCTTTAGGGGTCGACAGATTTATTTTGTCGTCTTTACTGCTGCGCATTAATCCCAGAAAAAAGATGACAATGAAGCCAATTCGTAAAATAATAATTTGATAACATAAAAGTGCTTTTGTTCGGTACAAATTAAAATTTTGAAATATTACTCTTTTAACGTATATTTGTTTGTTTGAATAAATAAAAATTTGGTATAGGGAACACTGTTAGAACAAAAAAATAAAATATCTAAAAAGAATATTTTTCAAATAATTAAATAATATTGTTTATTGTTTCACGAAATAGCATTTGTAAATTTTTAAAATGCGGATAGTTTTTGTATCAATTTTTCGAAGGAATTTTCCATATCGCTACATATTGATCGTTTCAACTAATTTCGAAGATATTTGTTTTAGATATATTTATATAATTCAGCTATCGTCATAATCATTCCTGGAATATTTCGCATTTCTTCATTATCGTAAATCGATAATGCGTTTCTTCGAATATTGCGAAATAATTGCCTTATGATGGAAGCTACAGCATACAGTTGGAATTAAAATAGAGACTTAAAAAACATTGACATTATGAACTTTAGATTATAAACTTAACGTTGTTTATAATAAACGAAAAGATAATAAATGAGCATCAATGAGAAAAGCTCGAACATCTAATTATAATATATTTTTAGATAAAATAAATTGCAAATTTAATAGTTTACAGGAGGGCCAATCAAAATGTAAATACGATACTACTGATACTATCGGTAGTATTAAACGACCTGTACCGTTCTTGTATTATACAAGAAGAGAAGAACAGAGATACAAAGTGTGGATCTTGACTACTCTCTCGTATAGTTTGTTAAATAATGAGATTACTGTAGAGATTATTTAGATTTAGATTATACGTACGGGTGGAAAGCCGATGTTACGGCTCTACCGTATGCGGTAATTCGTGGCGCTGATAAAATCGACAATTAGACTCGAGGAGAGCCGCGCACATTGGGAACAATGAATCTCATACAAGTATATTTGCCAAAGAGACGTACAGACATCGTCGAAGTGGTATGGCCGAGATTTTTCCATGTATTCCAATTTATTGCAATATCTTTTTTTTTTCGATAACGTCGCATGCGTTTCCGAATATCGATATCTTTAATTATTGCATTGCAAAAGTCGATACCTACTTTCGCGACAAGTGACACTACTTCCGCCAATTAGGGAATATCGTATGCAAATGTAATTTGTGAAGCGCAAAAAAACGAGACTTTTTTTCCTTTATTAATATTATCAGATACTTCGCTTTTTCTTGAGACAGATACAGATAATTTATACAGAACAGCTAGATATATCTAATGATATGAAATGTTCTTTTCCCGACGTATTCTTACTCGCTTTATATTTTCACTATCCGAAATTTCGGTCGCATGGCAGCATGCGCCGCGTTATGTCGATACCAAAGAATCGATACCTGTTCCCTTGTCGCGACGACGACAACGACAACGATAATCGCTGCTTGTGATCGCGGGTCACAGGAACGAAAATACACGCCACTTCGATACTCGAGTAAAAGAATTCTGTACTCTCATTCGGGAGTACATATAGATACTATAGGCATAGAATTATTAATCGATAATATGTATTATTAATTAATGCATTGTTTATAAATCTGATTACAGCGATTGTACTTTCAGCAATTAGCTCTGATTAATATATTAAGAATGATAGGCAAATTTAGTTTCTAGTTGGTGCTACGTATCTCTATGCATTTTTTCCTCTGACGACATACATATTAAATATTGTACAGT
Source organism: Tetramorium parvispinum (assembly GCA_011638315.1). Classification (NCBI taxonomy): domain Eukaryota; kingdom Metazoa; phylum Arthropoda; class Insecta; order Hymenoptera; family Formicidae; genus Tetramorium; species Tetramorium parvispinum. The sequence goes on along the minus strand of VBVR01000117.1, from coordinate 72,788 downwards.
TAATTACTTCTCTACAAATGTTTCTATTATTATATTATTATTATTGAATTATTAATATTATTTTCATTCCAATATTTGTATTATTATTGATATAATAATAATTATGATTATTATTATATCACATGTTTTGTTAAAATTTTGTATTTAATAAATGATATTATTGCAGGTGAAATTCTTCCAGGATTTACTTAATACCGATAAATTTTCATTGGGTGCATGATGTTAAGCGGCTTACAAAGCCGCTTTAACAATATTAACAACTGGGAATATCAGAATTGATAGAACGTTTGCACACAGCAACCTTGTTCCTTGTTTCGCTTATTGTTAGAATTGATGCTTGTTAGCAGAAATTTCGAAACACTAATAGTTTCCCAATTACGATTGAAGATTAAGATATTTGAACTATTATAAACACACATATATTGTATCTTATATATTGTAACTATTATAATTCTCTTGATCGATGTAACAAATTCTTCGCGACGGAGTCGCTCTTGTTTGTCAGCAAAAATTCATGTGATTTACGCGACGTGTTTCCTGAACTTTTTGCCGCGGCCGGTTCCTATGTGAATCAACCGCCTCCAATTGAGTAATTGCGCATTAACTGTTACAACGTATGCCGTACAAGTCGGGCCAAGTGATCTGTTATTATGGCCCCTGACCTCGGGCTGGGCCGTGCCGAGCTACGCTAGTAATCGGCGCTCCAAATAATAATTATTTCGCTTACAGTTATCCTCGATCGATTATAACAAGACTCGGAAGTGTCTCCTTCGTACAACTAGGATTTTAATTATCGAGGACTATATATGTATTTTATGGCTGCGCCGCGCTAATTGTCGTGTTAATTATTTCATTTCTACTGGCGGAAACGCCTCAACGAGTAGATTTGCGAAAGTAGAACGACGAAGCGTTTCATTAAAATTTCAAAGATACCTTACTATTCTCACGTTAATAATATTAGTGAGATTTTTCTTAGTTTATAAACAGATAAATTATACAATTTATTGTTGACTTTTATATTGACGTTTTGATTAAATTAATTCCTTAAAGTCGGATAATTAATTTAAGCAATTTTTATGTTTAAAGTACTTAAGGCAAATTATTGCAGCATCAATTTTAATTTTAATTAAGGCATTTTTAATTATATAAAGTGTGTTTTGTTAGAAATGGTTATTTTTAAAAAAGTATCAACATTAAATATTTAAATAATTAATAATCATGTAGCTTACTTATTTTAATTATCAATATTAGTGTATAGATACTACTAATACTAATATTCACAATAATATATTAAATTAAAAAAATTAATTAAAAGTCTTTTTTAATTTATTATAAAATAAACCGAATATAAAAATAAATAAAGGTTTAGTGGTTTCCGAAATTTACACTTTAATCAGTGTTGAAACAATCAACATTACAATGTTTACAAGAATATCAATATTTTTCAATCAAACGATAAATAAAATTAAAATATCAATCACGCGTCTTGGCGCCGCCAATCTAATCTAACTCGATCGGTCGCCCAGCTGCTTGTGTACCCTAGTTTGACCCTGTACAAGCTACGAATATAATTATATCGTAGGCGCCGCGGATGGATGTAACAGTATGAAGATAAATGAAACTGATACACCTTTGGGTTGGTATCCCTTCCCGGCAGATAAATTTATAAACATGAGAAGCGATTAAAGAGACAATTGTTCAACAGAAATTGAACAGTAAGAATCGTTTGATCGACGATTTTAATTGACAGTCGGATAAAAAATAATGCTTCCGATTATGACCGGCGAATGACCTACATTTCTTCTTTCTTTCGTCGGAAATAAAAGAATCAAAGTGATTGAGTCTAAAGCAGACCGCGACTCAGATGAGCTTGCACGTCGTCACTTGGCGCGTATTGTAAATTTCGACAGAATCGACGGCGAGACCGTCTTCCGGCCACTTTTATCAGGAAATGCACAATTTAACAATTGTGGCCAATTATTTTTCTAGCGGTCTCGTCTTTGATTGGACATCTGAGACCGCGCCACGCTTGTGAACCTTTGCAACGCTCGGTCCACCGTATCATCGTGTGTGACTAAATGAACGATCGTATTGTGTCGAATTCTTACATTATGTCTGCCCAAGGATGTTTTGTATACAGACCAAATCATATGACCGCAAGCCTTTTATTAACAAAATACTCCGCAACTTGTCGCTGATGGACGAGTAGATAGAAATATTAATTTAATTATTTCATAATATGTAAATGTATTTGAATTATAAATACACATATCAAAAAGTTATATATAATATCTAAGCAAAATAAAATAAGCATATATATACAAATTGTTTTACAATATACGCAACAAAATTTTTTATTAATAATAATATGAATAAAATAAATGTATTTTATATCATTTGACGTAATATATTTTGGAAATATTCAATATTTTCTTAAATAAATAATATATTTCTATCGACTTATTTTAGATGAATAGGTCGCTAAAATATATTATTAATTTAATCTTTTGCGATAAAGTTTTAATTAGTTCTCGCAGATAGATTACTTTAGAAATGATAAAATTAAAACCCGTGCGATCAATTAATGTATAAAGACATATGGACCTCACTGATGACATTTTGGATATGAACATATTCTATTTGAAACATTTAAAAAGCATGTGACACATAGCTGGCATAAAAAAGTGGATTTACTTTTAAATACGTAATATGAAAATATTCTATTTCTTTTGTGCGGTATTCATTAATTTTAATAGCTTTTTTTCGATGCAAATAGCAAATATTATTCACGATTAATTTAGTATAATTTCTGTGAAATATTTTCAAACTTGAGAATCGTAACATATTTTTATAAAGTCATTAAATTAATCATCTGGTAAATATATATTTCTTGTATTTGATACAGTAGCAGTATAAAGACAGGATCATAGAATACAATATTATTGATACGAATATATTGTTTATTTCATTAAATTATTAGTTGGCGAATTACAATTATTGTGGAAGATGATACATCGGAGATTTAAGAACAACAATTTTATTTCACCAATTTAATTTGGAACATAAAACAGCACTCTTGCGATTCATCATTCCACAGCTTCCATTTTAGATCATACGTTCGCTGCAACAAAAGAGGAGAAATATTCTTTAAATAATATTTCAAGATCAACTTGCTTGTTTTACATCAGAGATGCTTGTGCATTGTGTAAATGTTTCTCCTCATCTCGAATTATGTTTAAGCTTCATATCTTTGCACTGCTTTAGCATCTCAATATTTGACTAGATTTCAACATAGAAAGTTATGGAACATCAACAAACTTGCGGAGAAGTTTACGAAAGGATCGTAAGGAGATCGGAGCATCACTTACCGCAGGGAATTTCTTAGAGATAGGCAATTGCACTACAAATGATTGCCTTTGACCAGGTTGGGCTGGGCAAACAGTAGAGGTGCAGGCATTGAGCGGCATGCCCAAGAATGGTAGATCCACGATATCGGAAGCCCAATATGCCCTGCTGGATAACGAATTGCCAGAGAACTCTGAAATAAAATTTATATCATTAATATACATATGTTGTGTATTGATTTGAATTCTAAGGCTGATACATTTTGAAAAATGAAAAATATTTTTTCGTTTAAAATAAAAGTATAAACCAAGGATTTTCCAATTATTAATTATATTTCTTTAAATATATTATTAACATATAACATTATTAATAATTTTATAAATCACTTTTATTTCTGTTGTTTGCTTCATATTTTGGAATATTACTTCACTTTTATAACCATTGTTACAAAGAATTCCCAATGAGAAATAGTGGTTGAAAAGACATCAAATTATCACCAGATAAATTTAAAAAATCAGTTCACTTTATGTTTTGTTAGAAATATATCAATATGATTTATAATAATTTTCTACAATCATTATTATTGTATTTCTTATTCAATTTCTTTTGCAATCTCTTATATAAATATCAAATTGAATGCAAAGTATACAGTAACTGTATACATAAAAAGTGTGACTAAATTTTTTATTTTTAACACAAAGTTTAAAAGTATCTACTATATTTCTGTAATACATCTTTATTATTAATGTATGAGTCAGGGATATGTAATACTTTGAGAATACGTACGAGTGGTGTAGTCAAAACTTATGCTTGCATTGCGACCCTTCTTTATAGAACAGGGCTTTCTTTCTTCGGCTTCTCTACATGGATCAACACGTACTTCGTGTATGGTGCATATTTCTGGTCCCACGGCTGAAATATAAGTAACAAGATTTCATAGAGAAATATATTTAAGTCCAATTAAAAAAGGTCCTTTATCTTACGAAAAAGAAAGAGAGAAAGAAAGAATACAAAATCTAATAAGTTAATTAAAAATTATATAATCTACAGTTAGTTTCTTTGATTAGTTATTTATTCAACAATTAATTATAACAAGAAATAGTAAATTTAAAAAAATTGCTTTTCAGTCTCGCTCATTTCTTAATACTTTTTCCTTTTATTTTTTAAATTTATTGTACATTTATATGCATTTATGTCAGGCATTTATGCTAATCAACTGAAAGTAAAAATATTATGCTAATCAACTGAAAGTAAAATTATTTATAAAATGATAATCTATGTAATGCTGAGTAAGAGGAAATTTTACTTGTGCAATATATTTCTTAAATAACCGATCTCGTGTTTACTTTTGAATTATCATTATGTGTTCATGCGCAATCTGCAAAAGAGTTTTTCTTCCGTAAGAATAATGAGATAAACGTGCATAAACTTCGGCAGAGAAAAAAATACGTTTGCAACAATGCAGCACGTGTCATTGATGTTATAATCTCGACAGATTAAAGTAAATTGATTCGAAATTGCGAAATTTCTGCCTATAGGAGACAGAATATTTTAATATGAGTATTTTTATCTTCTTCCCCTATGTCTTCCTAAAAATTATACATATACTGAATACTTCATTGCAATAACTCGTTTATAAAATATAGCGCAAGTATTGAGAATATTTTTTTCGAATACTCGATATGCAGAAAACTTAAAATGTAAAATAACTCGTGCAATATATTTCCTTTATGTCGAAGTTTATTTAATTGATTTAATACATTTTTCTTCCAGAGATATTTTATTTGAAAAATTTATCTGTTTTTTTTCTACAAAAACTAAATTCACCTTAACATTGCTCTCATATCTACAATAATTGTCACTCGTACTAAACGCTTGTTAAAGAACAGAGATGCGCAACAATTAATTTCGCTGAGATTTATTTCTTATTTCTCTCTCTCTCTCTCTCTCTCCTCTCTCTCTCTTTCTCTTACTTTCTCTCAAAGGAAGATGATAGAAAAACAATAGAAGGAAAGAACGATTTTCTCTTATTTTATTTGATTTGATACATTTCTGCATTCTGCTTCTAATTAAACATTATTTTGTAACTATATTTTATGTATTTTATTATAAATTTAATATGTTTATCGTGTATTATTTTAATAAATTTTGTTTAGATATAACAATTTTAAACATTTAATAAATAATGACGCTTTCTAACATTACTTTGACCTAATTTTTGAACGTATCGGAACTACATTAGCTAAGAAAACGACGATTTTCTTCTCTTGTATTTAATATTTAATTCAAATTAATTTAATATTTAAAATAAATTTTTTACGGAATTAAGAATCTTCACATTGATCTTACATTTTTAGGAACAACGATGTAAAAATCTAAAAACTTGAGAAATCCGTTACACAAAATGTTATGAAAAAAAAAACAGTTTATAATGGGTAAAGCGTGATCTTGTTCTATAAAAGATTCATTATGTACGTGACAAGTGAGAGAGAAAGACGAAGGACGATGCTATTTCTAGTAGTCTCAAATCCCATAATAACTTATTAATTATTATCACTCAACAATTTTGCATCCTGAAGAGATTTTATGTATCAAAAGCTTTACTTAATAAAAATTTCATAATATTATGTTAGATTTAATAAAATTAAATGCATAATTTCTCCGAAATATTAAATATATCTAATATTAATTATCAAAAGATAATAATCTTGAATTTAATATTGTTTGCTTATCAACTTATAATACATTTTAAAATGTATACTATCTAAAGTAAATTAAATAAACAATAAAATTTTTAGTATTCGTAATGAAATTCTCTATTAGCGAAAAATTTACTTTTTCAATTACAAATGTTACATTTGAAAGAGTCTGTCTCAATAAACGTTGATACGTTCATACACATTTATTGAACTCAATAAGCAGAATACTTCACGACTGCAATGCGTCAGACTCGTAAATAATATCACTCGAAATATGTATACGATAGCTGTACCGAAGTTGGAAATAAAAATGCGCAAATACATAAAAGCCGTTGTCGAGCCGTTCCTATTTCAGATATATCCAGCTTATTTACGCGCGTTGCCGAGACGTCGCAACGGCGTTAAACGAGAGTTCGTCGCTCCGAGGGCGATAAAAGCACGTCATTAATCGTACCAAACACGATTTAACCCGATTTTTTTTTAAACTTTCGTCGATTACGGCGTCGAGCGCGAGCAAGGGTCGCCTACGACATCACGAGCGAGAAACGTGTCTTCCGTCACTTCCGTCGCTATTACGGAGCCCGTTCCTAGATCTCCCTCGAGATAAGGTCGTTTGTTCTGTTTAATTAAGCAGATCGCGATCGCTAATTAAAATAGAGGAGGATACTTACAGGAGGATGGACACGGCGTCCAATGTACGACTTCCGCGTAGACCGTGGACAGGGCCAGGAGCAGGATAGCGGTGGTGACGAGCGCGATGTTCCGGTTCATCTTCAATCGACGGTGGTTCGTAACCAAGTGAAAGAAGGTCGACGTGAGGGTCGATCCACACATAAAGCAGATAACGGAGCGGCGAATCTGTGGGAGGGTGGTGGGGCCACAGGTCAATTCAGATAGCGTCTTGATCGCGACGGAACTTATGCGCGCGGCGACCGTATCTCCTTCTCCGAGAAATCGCGTCACACAGAAATTCCGTTTTACGTTTTCAATGACTAAACAGTGAGACAGTTTCGCGATAACCCTTGCTATCCCGGATGTCGATGAATATTTTAACATTTATATTATTCTTTGTTAATGGTCAAATTACCTCAAGTGGACGACACATTCATCCGACACGCGTGATGACATTATCTGGGCACATTGTTTTCTTGGCGTCGATTTATTTCGAAGTATCATTTATCAATGTGTTAAAATAAATGCTACATAATAAATGTTTTCATTATTACAGTTATCATAATTATGAAAGAAATTTCATAATTCTTGGCCAAAGAGTAAAAAAATATTTATGAGCGAAATTAAAAGAAGAGCTGCTCGATAATTTGGAATATCTGAGCAATAAAAATTAACAATATAAAAATTAGATAATTTTCATAATTTTATTTACATCAATCTTATATCTATGTATCAATAGTATATAAGGAAGAAAAAATATTTAAAAAAAAAAAAGATCGCTGCGGACAGGATTCGAACCTGTGCGGGCAAAGCCCATTGGATTTCGAGTCCAACTCCTTAACCACTCGGACACCGCAGCTGTTGATATCACGACTATGTACAATCGTAGATGTACAGTATGCATCATCCCTTCAATAATATTAAGTTAACTAAAAAGAGATACTGCGACGATATTATATATAAAAATGTATTTGTTTAATAATAACATAAAGCAAATCTCATAATAACTTATTTTAAATAAATTAATTTTATCGAAAGATAGAAATATAGAAGTATATATGGATATAAAATTTGAATAAATAGATAAAATTGTTATTTTTATAATAAAACTCTTGTTATAAAACTACAAATGTAAATAACATTATATAATAACAAAGAATAATATTTTACTTAAAATTAGAAATTAAAAAATTAGTATTGATTACATATGAGCGACAATTTTATTTTATATTGCTTTACTTTTTGTAGATGAATTAAGTATTCTGTCTTAATAATTCCAAAAATGCAATAATATGTATACTATTGAAAATCTTCCAAGTTGGCGTCATCTGTTGGCCAGACATTAATAAATGACAACATTTCTTCTCGTCAAACTCTATCGGTAAAATATTAAAAACAACATGTATATAACATTATTGATTTAATACTTTTTTAAATAAATTTATTTCTAAAATCTATTCGATATTACAAAAACATTTGTTTTATTATTATAAATTGCAAGAAGTTAATATTTAATTTGGAAAGAATAATTAATATATGATTTAAAGATATTTTAAATAAAAACTAATTTTCATAACATTTAATTATAATCGTTATCTAAAATTACAATTTTCTATTTATAATTAATTCCTGTTTGCATATTTGTAAAATTTGTTAACTACAGAAATATAAAAATACAAGGAATCATTTCTATATACTATTTGTCATATGTATAATGTATCTCTATCTTATATTTGTGAGCTCTACTATGCTTTTCTTTTTATTTTTAATAACGTATAATTCGAAATAATAAGCTCTTAAACTTTAAGCTAATGTTATTTTAATTTTACGTTTATTTTTTCTTAATCTTCTCAAATTTCAGACTAAGTACTTATTTTTGTCATATATTACAGAGAAAGTTTTGGAATGGCAATTCAACGTAATATGAGTGCTTTGTGACTAATTTGCAGTCCATGAACCGTTTATATGACAGACATGCGGGATCTCTCAATGGCGCAAGTTGGCGAACAATGATGATAGCAGAGAGCGTTTTGAGGATCGGCGCGATCAAGCAAATTCCGTGTCGTTCGCGCGAGACAACGTAATGCGATTAATGATTAATGGAAAACGCGAATGCGATTTATCGCAACGTACCGTCCCGCTATTCATTCTCTGCGTGCCTCCATTGTGTCTATTGTATCATATCAAATGCTCTTTATTACGCTTTAGACGTATCATGCTCATGGTTGGAAAAAAAACTTATTCATCAACAATTAATATTACAATAAAATTGTTCATTTTGAGAATTTATTTCATAACTTATTGTTGTTCGGTATAATGCTTAAATTAAAGAGCTCAGTGTTGCCTTATTTTTTTTATTAATGCTGAGTGTCCTTTACTCGAAATATAATGTGTATCAACTTCAGATGAAAAAAGATAACGATTTTATCTTTTTTCTGGTAATTTATTGCAAACATATTCGGATATTCTAAGACAGTAATGTTTGCTCTCTTGTCAAGTACTTCTACGGTAATGAGATAACTATTTTCTCTCTGTAATAGATTAGCTTTATGATACTGACATGATTCACAATGACACAAATTGCGTCAGCGAGATTATGACGTAAGAAAAAATCAAATATACGTCCTTTGATATGGAGCGATATGATATGAATTTAAAAATTATATCGAGAGATAAACATCGAAATTCATTGTGCATTTAAACGTTTCCTTTGTTTGTTTAATATCGATAACACGAGTTTCGCGTTATTGACTAAGCGAGCAAAATCGTTGAAGAAGATATTCTTCGCGCCTTCGCAGATACATCTTGACGTGCAAAGAATCGGATTATGTAAACGTTGGAGTACGTCATGTTAAAAAACACACGCGGCGCCATGTCCAAACACAGAAGAAGACCTATTCTTAGACCTGAAAAAAAAAGAATGACGATCTTCGCACTTCATTTATGTCGCGCGGCACAGTATAATCACTGCAGGAAGCAGATATGACGGAAGGTGTAGGCGAATTGATCGGAGACGATCCTCTCGGGACGTAATATTATAATAAAGCAATGGCTCCCGGGAATGCGAAATCGGCTGGGTGATTTGAATGAGAATGTTGTGCAAAGCCGGCCACACGCGACGCCTCTCGCGCCAGTACTTTTACTTCGCACGAGAAGAAAAGCCTCTAAAGGAAGTGGCGATGTTAGGTGAGCGAATGTGTAACCCACCTTCGATACGACTGGGTGATCTCGCTCATTGTGATATACCAGATCTATTTTCGCCTACGTCAAGATTTTTGCATTTCTTAATTGAACATGTATTTTCTTGTATACACATTTTAATATCAGACAATGTATGTGCTGTTTCAGAGTGCATTCGCTTGAAACAATATAATATTGCATTAGAAATGATCAATTATGTTAAATTATTTATTGTATATGCTACTGATGAAACTCTGTTTGTGTGTTAAATAATATTTAGATGTGGAAGAATAATGTGAAAACTATAGTGAACATTAATGGATTGGAGTAATTAAAGAAATTGCCGTTTTCTATCATAATTTCTAACGTAATTTTTCACGATAATTAAAAACTGGTAGCATTATGTCTTTATTTTGAAATTAATTTAATCGAATTAAATAGGATTTATGCGTTTAAAGCATGCGCGCATTAATCTTCCTTCATGTGAAAAATTCCATCCGCACCTTTCTCGGTACATTAATGATAGAGCACGATGTGGCTATAATGTACATAATGAGGCAGTAGTCAATGCGTTAGATGAACTATAGAATATGCATATTAATATGAAACGAAATTGCTCACATTTCTCATCACCTTTAATGCAGTCAGACAATGTGCCTTCATGAACATGAAATCGTAATTTTCGGATAAGTACAACAATAAGATAACAATCAATCATTATTGTTAATAAAAAAATAAAAATTTATAATTTAATTTCTTTTTACATGTAGTATGGCAGCATGATAAATCATGATTACAAGTGATGAAAAATCGATAAAGATCAGCAAAGATCGATGAAGTGTGTTTAAATTCAAATTTAAAAAAATCAAGAAGTTGAAGTTGACACTAATGAGAGAAAAAATAAAGAAAACATCTCGATTCAATCTTTAACAACTTTCTTCAATTTTGCTTCGTTCATTTTAAAATCTTCTTTCACGAAGAATGTAACAAAATGCGTGTCGCGCATAAACTGCATATGTCATGTAGAAATGCGGATGCAGAAAGTTCGTGTCGGAAACCGCGATCGTCGATATTTATGAGAACCGGCGGAGCGTCAGTGAATTATCCGGGAACATTTGTTCAACATATGTTTCTTCCGGATTCGGAGAGAACCGGTTTTCTTCTATAAAGCTCTACAACTTAATTCAAGGCTAATCCAGTAGGGATTCCAATTAAACGTTTCATTACGCACAATTACTAGATTTTCTCCTGGATGCTATTCTTATCCTTATGTATCATTTGTCATTGTTCAATTTGACACGAAATTGCTATCTTCTATGTTATATAAGTTTAAGCGTGATTAAATAAAGCAATTAATTTTTCTCTATAAATAATACCATTTGTAGAGAAAAATCATAAATGTTAGATATTAATTATTTATAAGTTCAATTATCATGTCTGATGTATATTTTATATATTTTTAAGGAGCAGCGTTAAAAATAAAAAGAAAAAAAAGATCATTACTCATAGAGAAAGCGAGATCGTTCGATAATATCTTATGGATTTTGCAGTAAAAGTTCAGACGTTTTAAAATGTCATTTTCTCGCATTAAGAGTTAATCTTATTCATTGAAGCTAATCAGACGACATAACAGATGTGAGTTGTAATTTCTTTTAATATTAATTATACAATGTCTTTGTGATCAAATTTTCATCATGAATATTGTTAAAGACTGTTGCATTTGGAAATACTTGCAATCCAGAGAAACCTACAGACTATTTTTAACATAATATTTATCATTAATGATTATAAAACTGTCTATGTTTTCTAATATAGATAGTAGAGTTCAACTGAAGTTCCAAAGTACAATTAATTTAAAGACAACAGAGTAACGAAGATTAATATATATTCAATCGCATAAATAATTTATATTATTATATTTATTTATTTAATTTATATCCTAAATGAACGTATTTGCAATTTTTTAATGAATTTTTTCTTAAATATTATAATAAATCTTCAAACTTGCACATCTCTGATTCTCAGGTATAGAAATAAATTTCATACAAATGTAGTCTTCTCGCGCTCTTATCAAACCGATTGGAAACAGCGAGCGGTAGATAAGCAAGAAATGACAGATGAAACAGCAGGTTACGCTCCTGGTATCTCGCTGCGTCGTCACACCTGTTGCCCTCGGCAGGATACCAGTGTGATACGCCACTGGCCGTAAACCGCTGGCACGGCTCACCTGTTGGCCTCAGCAGTACTTGCTGGGTTCTCGACCGCGCGGCACCTTTCGCCCGACGTTGCTGACGAAGCGACGGACTTTCCGTTCTCCACGTATTCTTCGTCGTCCGGCAAGCTCTTTTTCTCTCTCTCTCGTGCGTGTGTGTGCGCGCGCGCGTGCGTCTGAATTTGCCGCTTCTCCGATTGGTCCTCGCCGATTAGAGACGTCCACATCCGGTGCCGGAAGGTGGAACCGGAAGGAAGGGACCCCTCGAAGCGGGGCCTTCGCCCTCGACCTGGAGGTACGCGACGCGTCGCATCGGACGGACGAAGAGGAGGGAAGGCAGGCGGAGAAGCTAACCGGTCGGCCGCTTTCCGCGGATTCCTGAACCGCCGTCGGCCCCCGTCTCCGGATTGTATGCAAATACCTTGCGGAAACATCCTCGCGCGGGTTGCTGCCGGCCAGAAGAGCGCGATCACCCTCTCCGGAAAGGCGAGGGGAAGCCATCCTCTTCAGGCAAATTTTTCGCGATCGCACCCAGGTATGCATGTGAAATTCGCGTTCACGCAATCTGCGATATTTTTTCGCGATAGACGAGATCCAATAATCACGCGAACCCTATCGCTCATGTAGCGATCCATCGATCGGAACGTTTGATAGAACTGCTGAAGGAATTTGCCTTTGGCGCGCTTGTAAAGGCAAAATTCTATTCGAGCTGATCTGATTCGAACTATCTTGGAGCCGATTCTATTTTGTGATATATTTGGAGTAAAAATAATTTAGAAAATAATTTATTGAGTGTTGTATTGTACAAGTAGATAATATTTATATCACATCATTAAGTCAATTATATGTATGTTAAAAATGTTCACTTTCTTTTATGTCCATTTCTGTGCAATGCAGATTAACTTTAATCTTAGTTTAACTTATTTTTGTCTCTTACTAACTGTTGAAACTAGAAAAAAATAAAAAGTAAGTTAAACCGAAATTAAAGTTAATCTACATTAGTAGAAATAGATATATCATTTGATTAGAACATGCCATTAAGTACCAATTTTTATTTTTATTTATATTATATTATATTTCATCAGTTAATATTCTAGGTATAAAGACAAATTTCTTGGTAAATTTAAAATTGAATTTCTTTGAATGAAAATATAATTTACAATTGCAATAATATAATTTTTATTGTATTTTATTGATCAATCGTAAATTAAATTTTTATTAAAAGACAAACAAGGTCAAAAGAAGAAGTTACTTTTAAATTAACAGAGTTAATGTGTAATTGAAAGTCTATTAAATACGACTTTCGACACATATGGTATACAATCAAAAATTAATCTCGGTAATGACATAATTTGCTGGAGGCATCAGAAAATCCAGGCACATTTAGTCATATTTATTTAAAGATAATGTATACTTCATCTGTGATTGAAGAGAAATCTCAATCTCAAGATTATAGCAATATTGCGTACATAGATAATTACAGATAATGTGTCGGTAGAATGCTTTTAACTATAAAAAAAAGTGGATCGTGCCATTTGATAAAAAAAAACGTTTTAACTTTTAACGAAATTACTTTTCCATTAATTTGTTATCAGAGACTAGATGGAACTACATTGCCAATATATGTTCGAATTTGTATTTGATTTAATGATATAATATCTTCTATAAATACATTTCTTGACTCAACCTAACAAGAGAGACAATCAAGATTTCTTAAAAAATCGAAATTGTTGAATTTATTGTCCTATTTATTCAATTATATATATTAAAAAATATTGTACGTTGGAATTTTTTTCTCATGATAAATAATTACTTCACACATACTTATGTGTATAAATTATTTTGTAAAAAAAATTTACAAAACCACACAAAATATTACTTTACACATCACTAATTTCACGTAGTAGAGTTATTTCACGCATGGTGGTGCATTTTCTTTTCACACGAAATCGTTTAACATACCTCAATACGAGATGGAATTTTAAAGTTGTTACAAACTGTTGATGCGATAATTCGATAAGATCGAGGGGAAAACTTAACTGCTCACGCAAGCGTTTCGAAACGCTTTACGGGGAACAATAACTTGCTTTTAATAATTATTCCGCTAATATACCGATGCACAGTATAAAAGTGAACCCTTTTCGCGTAAGATAAACATACAGAGATTTTTCTATAAATTATTTATAACATGATGAGCACTTCTGCTTAAAAAGATTTTTATAACCCCGATAAATATATGTGAAATCCACGTTATTGCCAGATGGAATCGTTTGCACGTGGATCTTACGTGGCAATAACGTGGATTTCACGTACTGTTCTACTGGGGGGAAAAAAAAAAAGAAAAATCATATAATCAAAGAACCTTGTTCATTTTCGATACAGCTGTGACAAAATTATCTCATTTCTTAACACGAAGTGTTAAAACAAAATGTAAACAATCCACGTAAATAGTATGAGTGCAATAAAGTTCTCATCCTTACAGAGAGAATTCATGTTAGTTTTAAAATAAGCAAACGTTCTTTCCCTTGTTATCTAATCACGAAGAAGAAACGTGTACGTATTCTAGCACACGGCTCGCGGTTCACGTCAGGAATGTGTTGAGCGACGCATATTATTCTTTGGCACCTCTTCAATTTGTAAGAGTCACGAGGGAGGTGTTTTTGCGGCGAGCGTCTTTCCGCTCTGTACATAACGTACATTCGCGTATTTGGCGCAGGATGAGACGGCCGAAGATCTCGAGCATCGCCGCCAATTACACGACCTGTTCCGACAATGTGAGCACACAACGGCGCGCACAACCGGGTTTCTCACGACATTCACTGGCGTAATTTCTCTCGCCATTGTCTAAGCCGTAAGCCGCGTATAGAGAGTGTGACTCCCATAAGCGCGCGCGGCGACGAAAAAGCGGAGCATAACGGTGCCGGTGCCAAAAGAAAAAAAAAAAGAAACAATTTCGCACGCGGCCCCCGTGTCCCCGACGAAGACCCTGATTTTCATTATCGACAACACGTGACGGAAATAGGTATCTCGTCATTGCGCGCGGCGATACAATCGCGGCCGATTATCCGCGCTCCCGCGCGAGATAACGCGGCGACTAATACGAATAATTATAGCTGGCGACCGTACAAATAACTAGGAAACATCCTCGTATCGTATCATTCGCGCGACTGAGAAGCTCGAACGAGTGACAACATGTTTATGACGCTTATAAGAGGTCAAAACAACAAAGTTGCGAAATATGCCAGCTGTGTACTATTGATAATTTTGTACATATTAAGAAAGATTATGTCTACTGTTTTGAAACAATTTTGGCACAACACGTTTTAAAGAAATATCACAATGTTATTAACAACTCGGTATACGGAAATTTAGTCCACTTTGAAGACGGTTTGTCTAAAAAATGCTTTAGAAGCTTCTAAAATTTCTTTTTTCATTAATTATGTCACGGTTAAAAGAATTTTCAATTTTTCCTCTTTTTTTTCCTCACCCTGCTCAGGTCGCTTCAGTTCTGCTTATTGTCTGCCGGCGCTTGAGGTAACCCAGACTTCGACGGTACCTTGTGCACAATCTGAACCCACATGCATTGGCGAACACATGCAGAACCATTAGACCTTCTTAGTATAAGAAAAGAAATTTCCACTGCCCCATCAGAGGTTCTCTATTTCTACTGTCTTGTAAACGCGCGGTACCCAGGACGGCATATCAGATCAGCATCTGCATCAGGATACGAACTTTGAGACTGATTCTATTGTTAGATGAAACAGGAAAATTTGGATTGGCTAAGAAGGCATTGTTAACGTTGCAATAAATCAAGTATAATAAACGGTATTTATCTGCACCCCTCTCTTTCTCTCTGCGAATCCGGTCCGATTCAAGAAAACGGGGACTAACCACCAGGTGTTGAATTCACCGCCGTTACTTTAAAGCTGAATATACAATAGCGGTCTATAAAGATGTGGTATCCACCTAATAGGCTTCGCTACCTGCGTTGGTATAGCTCAGATACTCGAAACGAATGCAATACTCACTTGAGTTTCATCCGTATATTTCGATTATGCGCGAGCTAGTTATCATAATGCGACTTGAAGTCGATGGCGGCTTCAGTAAATTTGTTTTTGCGTTTTAAAACTGCATCGAGGGATATCGTGTAACATATCTCTCGACTTTCTAGCCTTACACAATAGCTCTCGAAGGTGGGAAATTAATTTGCACTTTAAGCAAGCCGTATGTTTTTTTATGAGAGAATTGTATAGATAATTATTTTGAAAATAATAAACATGTTGACCGACGCTAGTACAAACGCATAAAATACAATTGATAGCATTTAAAAGTCAGAGGAGAAAGAGAAAGTGAATTTAAAAAAAAGGAGGCGTAAATAGATTCCTGTAAAAACTACATTTATCCAACGTTATAGATTATATTACAGATATATTAGATACACAATCTTTAAATTTTTCTAATTAGAGTCTTGCAAAGTTAATTGAAATTTGCGCAATGTGAAACATATTAACAAACAATCGTGAAGATTTTAAAAATTTATCAATTTGCCATGCTCATCCTGCCTTCATGTAGAGACATCATTCTGTTAAATTTTATAATTGTATAATGTACATACGGTGGGAAAAGATATGGTGCGTTAAGAGATAATCAAACTAAATATTAAATACAATAAATCTGTGAACGCGCAGGTATGCCGCAGGCGCAACGCGACATATGAGGTAAGAATTTAGTTTCTTTGTCAATGGTTGTATGTGCAGCGGATTCTAAGTGCAGCCTACGAAATTTATTTTGCGGGAATGTAGGGTGTAGAGGTTCCCACGGGATCGCGATTAGCTCGGCGGTTATGAGGGAATCGTGGTTTCGTATCGTGCTTCCTTATCGTTCACAGAGGGAATTTAAAACGAGTAGGGGTGTATTCTCATGTCGAGGCTCATTATCTGTTTGCGATAACTGTCAAGGCCACCGACGATGGATTCTGTCAAAAGTACGTGGCACTTAATTATCTCTATTATTAGGAATGGTGACCTTGAAAACGATCAAAATGCTAAAGAAGAATTAGAAAAAATATAAAACATTTTTTCATTTTAATCTTTAAAGTTTAAAATAATGAAAAAATTGATATGATGTATGGGTTGTTAAGAAAAAGTGGTGACATTTGACAGAATTTTCCCGACCACTTTAGCCGTGTTTCTAAATATAACCTAATGCGGTTATACTTTAACATTCGACCCTGACTACTAACGAGAACCTTTGCGCTTTTATTTTCTTCTGCTACGAAATTCTTGCCCGATACACAACACCGTTCACCTTTATGCCGACTACGGTCTCTGACAGAAACAGAATATTCACAGAAATTCCACGCACGAATCACCATTTCAATGTTCGCTTTTGTATCATAGTTGAAATATATATTTATTATACATATATCGTATGAAATATAAGATAAAGTACAAAATAATTTAATTTGTAAAAAAATATAATAAATAATAGAATAGAATTAAAAGAAGAAATTCTTAATTTAGTAAATACAAAGATAATATTATTAATTTTATTGGCCTTGTGAAAAATTCAATCATTTATTATGATTTTGTGTTATAATCGCATTGGAATTTATGCTGTTAATATAAAATAAAAATCAAATAAATAGAATACAGAGTTTTAGATTTCACGCGCGAATTGCTGGCACGAGTTCGATAGGTGCCACCTATCTTACCGCCATTGCTACGCGCATAGTGGACATTGAGGTCAATCAACTGCAACGCGATGTAAGGTATGCGTTTGCATGCGCGGGATTGACACGTAAACCTTTCCTACGCAAACACCCGCGACTTTCTCGTTATTAAAGCGTTCGATCCATCGATAAACTGAATAAATAACTATTTGGTGTGTCACACGTCACAGACGCATATATGTATCTCATTAAAATATTATTTCCTCAGCTTTAATATCTGTCAACAATTTTTAGAACGTGTTAATATTATTTAATATGAAAAATAATAAATCAATCTTACAAACGTCAAAAATAAAAATAAAAATTCAACAGAGTTTATATTTAAAATATTATCTTGAATTACTCCACAAATCTGTAATAAAAGGTATTTTAATAAAACTAATAAGTGTCTCGCAACGCATGTATAAATTAATAATGTAGAGGATTAAATATTCACATTTTGTACACAAGCATTAAATAACCATAATTTCGAGTGGAGAATAACTGAAATTATAACTAATTGATACGTATTACTTGAAGCGTTGTATTAATATGTATACAACAGAGCGCGCAGTTAGGTCTGAAAGGTAAAGTGTATTAAAATTCAGTATCAGCCTCAAGAAAAATATAATGACCAAGCATATGATAACTACATGCTTCGCCGGCTACGAATGATGATATACGATCGTTTCCATAAACATAGTTACAATTAGATACGGTTAGGCAAGTTTTCTGTTTCATTCGAAGCATTAATTAGATTACCTGTCTTTAATTGATTATCTACGTATTTGCTTTTAAAAAAGGGCCAAAGAATTATAAATCATTTAAATGAAAGCAATGTTTATTGATGTGACCTATAAGATAAAGTGAATGGAAATAAGTGCGTGAGTGTTCTTCTAATTTTAAATTTGACTTACTTTCCCTCGTACATTCACCTGTATACTATTTATACCATATAAGAAGTTGGAAACTAAAGTTGTACAGCCTTGGCATTAAAATGTTATACATGAGGAATTCATCAAAGAAATTGTTGCGGTTTTATACATCGGATTTATCGATGCGATGAAAATAGTATATCGGATACGTCACTATCTTATCATGTCAGAAAACAAACATGCGAGACATAACGCGATTTTGCTTCCATTAATATTATGAACTTGCATTTTAAGAATCACCATGTTTAATATGAATTCAATCTGTGATTATTATCCGTGGAAATGCTTATCTTTGTCGACTAATAACGTTTGCCGCGCTGTTCGCCAGATAAGAGAAGGCCGAACCTGCCCCGTGAATACGAATTTGCATAAAGGATACAGCGCCATATTTTCTGCATAACATCCTGTTGCAACTTGTTATCCGGAACGAGATTTGAGTGCTAGCAGAAACGAAGAGTCTCTCTCTCCAACGGGATCTCGTGGCCGATAACATTATCGATCGACGTCCTTATAAATCAAAACAGGTCTTACGTTTCCTCTTCGTTCTAACCATAAAATTACTTAAAAAAAATTTTCATAATTTAGCATATAAGAAGTTTGATAAATTGAAAGCGAAGTTAATTACAGTTGAAAAATATGTAATTAGAAAATGGATTAATTTAAATTGGATTAAAAATGTAATCAAATAATAATTATAAACATTAAATAGTGTACGAAAGAAATGTGTAGATTCTCTTTTATTATCAATCACTTTTATCTACTTCGCTTATTTCGCTGTTTGCTTTCTCACGGTGACAATAGTCATACTCGGATACGTGACGGAATATATTTGATCTCACATTCATCCACAGTTCGTGTCTTGTTCCTATTATTTATCTCAACGCCAATCGCATACCCTCACGATCGTGCCATTAACGCGAAGGATGCTGCGCCAAAATTTGCATAACATCCACCTACACCTTGTTAACTGGAAACAGCTCTAAACACGAGACGCGAATGGTTCAACGTCATTTCCTTGTGATTGCCGCGTGGCGTAATGTTTGCCGATTAAATTAAATTACTAATTATCGTTAAGTTACATTCCGTTGTGTCGGTTTCTGCAATGTTTTCCAAATACTCAATTTCAAACTTTTACTAATTGTACAATTAAAATTACATTTTTAGTTAGGAAGCTTTAAAGTGCAGTTAAGAATTGCACTTTAAAACTTTAATTAAAATGCCAACTATTAAAAATGTTAATAAATAATTAAGATTAACACGACTATAATGACAAACATAAAAAATATATACATCATTCTCTCACAAATATAAAAAAGCATTTTACTTTTTTCTTAATACAATCTTTGAGATGTAAATATCAAAAATAGTATGATGGTTTTTAACCTTACTTATAAAATTAAAAATGATTACGATAGTTAATTAAAAGCTATACATAAATATAATTATTCATTCAAGTATGATATCCTTTAATTGTGAAGGAGAAAATACATATTTAATACAATGCATTGTCAAGTTTAGGGTCAAGATCGCCATTATATTCTAGCGATTCTCTTTGTGGATGCAACCCGCGTAAAAGGGAAATGCGTGATTAGAAACAAGAAACGCCCATTCTATGTGCATATCTGTTTTATTTAGCATTGACTACACGCGCGGCCATTAGCACTTTGGATGAGCCGCCGAAATTTACATAACATCCACCTACATATTGCTGCCTGAAAGGAGATTTCAATGAGTATGCCGAAGAGATTATCCTGTCGGCACTCGGCGGTAGAATTATGTAATATTGCGCGCGATGTGATAAACGACGAAGAATAATCTCATAAAATTTTTGTGGTCACGATATCAATTTGGGCGAAGTGCTTCATTATTTTTCGTTAACATCAACAGTCCATCCATTATCTTGCGAAAATTCATTTATATCCGAAATGAGAAAGCCTATATATATATAAAAGATAATTATATTATGTAGTTAGTTCATTGAATTTCACCATATATTATTAAAGTACAACTTTTTTGTATATATCTCACAGGTTTCATCTAATTAATCTTAAAACTTAAAAATTATAAACTGATAAACTGATTTTGATCTAACAATATCTCTTAAAAACAACTCCAAGTTCTCTTCTCTGTCTACTTTTGTTTTGCGTGTAAAAGAAAAATAAAGAATAAAAGATTAAAGCATGATAAATCATATTGCAGCGGAAATTGAATTTTGCATGGCTCGCAGATGGAAAAATTGTTATTACGAGGTCAGCCAAAGTCGAGGTTGAGATGGATCGATTAGTCGTGCTCTGAACGTAATTTGCGTCCTTGTTTCTATATATTAATATTTAACCAAGTTTTAACTTTTTTAACAAAGAGCTGATTATTATCTGCAACAATACAAAGTCATTGTAAATAATATATGAAGCGTATATCCTGAATACATTAATTTCTTGTATCTTAATAATAATCACACTGTTCAACCAAAGCATTGGCAACTTCATCATCGCTATATATTAGAAACTAGAATCAAAAGCTCGTATTCTTTAAAATTTCCTTTATATTGTAAGTTGTTTTTGTTATTAATTACATTTATATTTCTTCTTAGCTTCAACGGTTTTTATTATTTCATATATCTCATAAAAATCATAATATGTGAAACTTGCTGACGGATTGTTCGTAAATTGCGAGAAAGGAATGTTTGGCGGGAAAGTATATTGCACGCATGAATTAATTATACCATCGTAAGGTGGGAAATTCTAATCTCTTATGCCGGCATGAGAAAGTCTGTCTTGTAGTCGAATGTCTTTGCAACCCTAAAAAGTTACACGTGTAAAATTTATTTCAGTTAAAATTTACAATTAGATTAATTTTTATATCTTTTTAATCACGTAACATTAAAATAGATATATTTTAACGAATACATTTCATCCCGCAAATTTTTTATGAAATTTTGTATAACTTTATTCGCAAATTTGATACCATTCCCTTTAATTTATAATTCGATTGTAATTTAGTATATTACTATAATATATATAATTTCATATTTTTTAAATAACACTTGAAAAAGTGAGATATGTATATGAGTAGAAGGTTTACAAGTTTGCTGAGACTAAACAAAGATTGATGAGATTCTTGCTGGAGATATTTGATATGCTTACACTTTTCTTAATCGTGTTTTCTCTGTTGGAAATTACACGCTGCCATTCTCGAGGAGGCTAATTGAGAATGTTCAATTTGATGGAGTCATATCACATGCTTACATAAGATGTCCCAGATTAATTAAGGAGTCGCTTCATTAACTGTAATGCATCGATATGCTGTTGCACCGCGAAATTATAATGTATGAGAAACTATATACTCGATACTTGAGCTATTCGGTGATTATAATTGACAATGATTAATAATGCAAATTAAAATATTGTATTGTAAGAGTAGGAAAAAAATATGCGATTCGCCTTTTACACGCCTTTGTCAAGATTATCGCACAGATTACAAAACGTGACAGTTAACTCGATAATAGCGCCGTATTACAACAAATAGCGTCTGGACTAGATTTATGCCTTTTACTTTGAACGTAAAATAGCTAAACGCCATAGAACTTCGAGCATTCCCGCCGCTATAAATCCAACGTTGGTCCACTTTCGTCGGCAGATTGTCTGTTAACTACCAGCTGTGTTTAACGAGTCTCATTCGAGCCAACTAAGCTCCATCACCGCCCCGACGTCGCCGTTCGCCGTCTCGCGGCATCAATTCGCATGTATGCAAATTCGTTTCGCATTGTCATAGCGCGCGAAACGCGCAATCGCCCTCACCTACGAAACGCATTCTCCGCTTGTCGTTATTTCGATTCGCGTATCCTTATTAGTCGTTCCGCTACGAGCGTAATACATATTCGATTTAACAAATGCAGCTGCATGAATTTTTCCACAATAGAAAGTTTAGTTTTGCTCTTTTGCACATAGGTATACACAACTTGTGTTGTAAATTTTGAAATACGTATGCAATTTATCTAATACATTCTGTACATTGATATAATTAATATTGTTTAAATTATTTCATATACAATTTAATTAATTACGTATAAAATATATAAATAATGTAAAACATAAATTATGCGTTTATTGTGATTGTGAGTTATATTTTTTGCAATATTATTCAACTATAGATAAAAATTTTTAAAAGTCTATTTTTACTATCACTACTTATCAGAAATATGTAAAAAGATAATGTTAGATATATGTATGTAGATATATACATGTATATTGGAAGGCTATAAATGTTGAAGGCCGCTTTATTTCCCAGTAATCCCATTAAGTAGGTATATTTGTAGTTCTCAATCGTAACTTGTACACAATACATGATTTTTGCTTTATACCGATGTCTACACTTTATTAAACGGATCAGCGTAACGCAGAGGTTTCACCAGTCTATACGTGATTATCGTGAAACCATTTAAGACTTGACGAAGATCATATCAATCTGATGGGGAGATAAATATCGTAAAGGCGATACGGAGATCATAGGCGCGGCTATTTATGTAAACCTAATGTCACTTGACCGGCTCGAGAGTCTTAACGTTGGCTCAACAACGCGGGGCTGCCTACGGACACAGGACGGTGAACCAATTACCCATGTCGTGTGTAATACGTATAAGGCCGCGCATATGGCGTCACGGTGTACGGCGAACACGCATCCAGTGTGCACAACGAGATCTCGTAAAATAAGCACCGTGGGGTCCGGCCTTATGCACCAATAAGGCAGCATTCTGGCCGGGTCAATGCTTACTGGTTTTGTGTTTCGACTCACTCCTTCGAGTTCCTTCGTTCAGTCTCTTGTTTCCTCACCTTTTTGAGTATAGCCGTCATTGCTAATAACAAATCACTTATTTTACTTGAGAAAATAGAAATACAGAAATAATTAATCTGCAGACGCGTGGAACGCTTAATATTAATGTTAGAGAGTTTACATCTTTTTTTTATGATAATAATTTCGATTATTTAATTTGTCAAAATTTATTAAACTGTAAGAATAACAATAGATAAATACGAAAGAATATATATAATAATATATTAATAAGTTTTTATATTTAAATTATCTAGAAACGAAATTCAGACATTTTTAGAAATATAACAGATAAATATTACAAAGGATAATATTATTGTTATGTAAAATATATGTTTTATTGTATCTTTAAGTTTTAAACTGAAATTTAAATCTAATTAATTGCAAATCATCGACACCTTTTTGTGCTAAATTATTTTAGAGCAAGGAACCTAGTCTTTTTTTTTTGTTCTTTTAATTCTTTGTGTATAAATAAATTAGGCTGAGGAATCTTATCTTTTTTGTTCTCAAAAAGATATATACATATTATGGATTACTATTACACAGGCAGTCTGGAAATCAAGATCGTAGTAGCTTCTTTGATTCAAGAGACGACTGTCAGGTTGCATGGAGTGTGATTATAAACCACCGAGTCTGGCACGTATCCTGACCATATTCGCCGAGTAATATACTCACCGTGTCCCAGTTCGCGATAATGCACTTCAGATCTCTTTGCGTTTCCGACACACATTCGCTCGAGCCTGCTCGAGCCGAAGTGGATATCGATAGTCTCCGCGGACGAACTCGCAAAAGCAGAATATCGTGAGACGCGCAAAAATGGAGCCGTTTACAATGATGACGGCGACAAGAGATGGGACGATGTCTCGAGCGATTGAGAAATCGCGCGAAAGCGGAACGCGGCAAAGGATGTGCAAAAGGATGCCGAAAAATTTATATCTGCTGCGTATTCACGTTCTGCCATACGGCCGAGCGTCAGGGGAGATTTTCGTACATTCAAGGACGTACACTTCCCTACATGGAATTGATAATCAAGAGCGCGAATTTATAATCGAGAGCGTTACTCTCGAATTGCATTATAATTCACTTTGATTGATACTACATTTGATCGTAATGGTCTTTTAACGTCGCTCGCGAAAGGAGCAACGCTTCGAATCGCGCGAACGTACCTCGGTAAAAAAAATGTGCCGTTGCGTCGGTTCGCAACACATACAAAGTAATTGAAGGCTATCGCAGTTGTAATCGTGCTCGTAACAGAATCCATCTACGAGGCATGAATCTCTTGTGAAAGGCTCGTACTCGCGGCATCCTATTGATAAAAATTCGCTGTGCCTGCACTTTCTTCTTACGACCACTGTAAACACGAAAGGTGCAACGCGTCCTACATTCTCCCGGCGATTCTTTATGCACGCACACTATCACGTATCGCCATTCGTTTTCATTGGTCAAGGTCGTTATACGTTGATGTTCCTCCTTTCGAGCGAAATCGCCGCGGCGATTCACGCTCGCGGGCAAAAACGCGGTGCGGAAAAACGCGCGCGTTTAAAAGTTACGAGATTTTGTTACTCACGGCTGCTTACGTAAAGGCCGAACACGCCGGTTAGTCTTTTGCCGGGGAAGTGTACGCCGTGAATCGAATTGCGACATTGATATACGGAAGAGAGATACGTGCTCCATATTTTCGAACATTAAATTAATTATAAGAAAAATATAGGAATTTTATGGATGTATATCTTTTTTTGTAAAAACTGTAAATGCATTTATTATATTATCAATAATACATAGAAATTAAGAAAATAACAACTTTGGGACATTTTTTTTAATTTTCTTATTATACTTTGAATTTTATACATTACAATTATATTGTATGGTTTAACAAGTATTAAAGCATCGAGTAAAATATAGAGCATAGAATATTATTCTATGTAATCGTTATCTAACTATCGTTAGCCTTCAGCTTATTAGGACATCTAGCAAAGTTTAAAATAATCATTTTCATGCTGGATAATTTCAAACATCGGTAATCTCTTCGTACAGTACCCCCAGCTAAGACCATTGTCTTCGAACAATGATTTCGCACAATGGCAGTCCCCTGTTCCGGTAATTATAGAAACAATTAATAGGAAGACACGATCGGAAGTGGCGCGTGTGATATTCCGTTGCACCGCGACACGACGCGCACGCAATGCAAGTGCGATACAATAATATTGCTCTTTTCTTATTGCAGACGCGGGATCCTCAATCAAGGCGCTGCACAAGTATGAAAAGGAAAGTTCGGAGTCAACGATGCGCGTAAACGGGCATTCGGAACAGAGTGCGAGGCAAGAAATGGGTAAGACTGCGCTTTCCGCACAATAACGCCGCTATCGTGACGAATTACTTATTGAAAAGCGCGACAAAGTTACAGCGTACCCTCTGGCGTGATAATTAGAGCGTATTTCCAATTAAACGTCTCAATCGTATTGACTGACACTCGTAAAATGTTTAGGAGGAGAGAAAAACAATAATAAAAAAAAGGGGGATTTAAAAAGCCAGAAATTAAAGAAATTAAAACAAGTCTTTTCAACGAGCACTTTGTTCAATTTAATTCACTTCTGTTTTAACAGATGCGCATTCTTTCGATGTTTGTTGAAAGAAATGCGCGTCTGTTGACATAGAAGCGAATTAAATTGAACAAAGTTCGCCGTTCACGTGACTTATGTGTCATTGATTTCTAGCGGAATGATAAATTGCCTCTGGTTGTAATCGTGGAGCCTATATAGGATTCGACGGAATTCTCTCGCGTACAAGGACGCGTTCCGGTTAGAGAAAAAAAAATGACGACAAATCGAGACGATGTGCACGCTCGCACACGCGTCACGTAACTCCACGGTATTGTCTACGGCACGGTGGCACTCATTACATAAGCCATTCAAGGTGGTACGATGACGTTACTCGAAGGTGCGCCCACAGAGCTCATCCTGTTCTTTCATTAATAACAATCTACCGGCTCCGAAGCGTAGCTAACGGTGCCTTCTGGAATTTCACGAAATTCCTCACCGTCTCCTTTGCCTGAGCTTCCTCTGCATAGCGAATACCTTCTCGATTCGCTTACCGCAGAATTACGCTACATTGCATCTCTCGGGGAAAAGCGCTGATCGGTTTTCCGAAGGGAAATCGTCGCGTACAACGCGCGGTTTCCTTTCAAACCCATTTTCGTCGACGTCGTGAAAAATTGATTTTAAATTTGATACTGACGGCGGATATACACACGCATGATTGAATACGATAAGATAGATAAAACGAATTTTTTATGTTCGACTGATTTGAAAAGTAAAAATACAAATCAAAGTCTGTAGAAAAAACAACAGCAAGACTAAAATTGTAAATAATAGCATTAAAAATTCAGAAATTAAAGTTTATGTAATACATTTATAAAATAAATTGCTTGGATATAAAAAAAATGATAAAAAGGTTCAAGAACTTAATAAAGGCGGAAAGATCAAATAGTAACTACACGTTGCAATATCAGGCTGAATCAGATCCCAGAAAAACTCGTTTGGCATCAATAACTTATTGATGTAGCACGGAAGTGTGAGATGGACAATTTATACAATCATCAATTGAGTTCGTTCCGTTGTTAACGTTATTCGCTTAATTGAGCGACAGTGAAGTGATGACGCCCACGTATCGACTTGCGGATTCTGTCTAAAAATATCGTCGATAACGAACCTTCAGTCGATTACTTCAACAGCTCTGTTTTGTACAAAATACGACGGAGACCTGCAAACGCTATCTTTACAGAAATACAATATACAGGGCGGATTTATATGTATT
Organism: Tetramorium parvispinum; assembly: GCA_011638315.1. Lineage (NCBI taxonomy): Eukaryota > Metazoa > Arthropoda > Insecta > Hymenoptera > Formicidae > Tetramorium > Tetramorium parvispinum. The sequence continues at coordinate 45,395 of VBVR01000117.1, read as the reverse complement.
GATTTTTGATAGTTTACCCCAGCAGATAAATAAATTATCAAAATATTATAAAATTAAAAATTCTTTATTAGTTTATAAAATAAAAAATATGTTTATTAGATATATAACTAATTTATCAAATTCTGTACTCAAAATGAATTAGAAACATATAATTTTTTTAATGTAATATTTTATGGAAAGTGTTGTATTTTGAATGTAAAATATATATATAAATTTTCGTTATATAAATTCAAATTTGTAATTCATAATTTTAAGCACACAAGATAAAAAGTTTTTTTTAAAAAAATATATCACATCTTTGACGTATCATTTTGCTATCTGTTGTTACTTTCATGATAATGTGCAACCGTTATACAATCTGAAAGTTTGTGAAAGCCGATGGTGCACTGAGAGAGAAAGAGGGAAAGAGAGGGAGATACAATTAGAACGCTTGTATGCAGCACGATGTAATTAAGATCGCATTGTCTTCGAAGTAATTTATTATTCCGAAAGTTTCAGAGTAATCCAAGAAGCGTATGGATTTGCGTCGTCGCTTCGCATTATAGCGTTTCGATCTCTCCATTGGCATCCGAAGAATTATATAATATTAATTACAATGTTTCTGATATGAATTCTTAGTAGCTAAATAATACATGCAGCACGATTTCCTTCATCGTGTTAAAAAATATTGGCCTCGGAAGTCGCACTCCCATTTTTTTTAATCGATTGCAGATGCAAAGTTACGCGATATGGAAGTCGATTCGCTCCCCTTGTTTCCGTTTCTCGTCTATCAATTCTTTTTGAACGTAGTGCAATTTTGCAACAAAAGCCGGGACCCCGCCCGACGACAATATATCGCGTCGATTTGTCGGCGAGCATCGTGCCTAGGAATGATGTAACGTTTTTAATGGGTTAGTTCGATATAAGCAATATAGGATAGAACCATTTCGAAGTATTGAGAGGGTGCGCCGTTAGGCAGGATACGATCGTCGTTTATTTAGGACGATCTCGAAGGGAGAATAGTACGTATCAGAAACTAAAAGATAATATGTTCCAAAAATTATCTAATGCTCCGAATACTAGAAATAATACCAATAATAATCCCCAGTGAATTAATCATGAAAGAGAAATTTGAAATAAGAAACATGACTAATAATTAATATGGATAAAATATAATTTAGATAAAGTGTAAATGAAGTAATTAACGAATAAAAATCTCTGAAATCGAATACAATTATCATACGGAATAAAGTTCTTTTTGCTTTAAAAAAAAATATATATATAAAGCGGAAAACGACGTTAAGATTCTAAACTCACTCTTTTAAAAGTAACTAAATTGTAAATTATAGTCTAAAAATTTATCAAAAATTCTTGTTAGAAAAAAAATATTTAGACGGTTCTCTTAATAAATGAAGATATCAGGAGTTAGGTATACAGAAAAGATAAGAATTCGGAGCATTTGTAAATCTGCTGAAAATCTGGCCAGTATAATATCGCCAATTAACATAATTTTACAATTAAGCGATAATTAATTTCAATCCGGGCTAATCAACTTACCGTCTGTCACCGGTGCACATCTCGCTGCTACGTACGCTCTACCCACAGTCAATGGCACGGCGTGGCCCGCCGTCATCTGAATCATCTCGACTATCTAGACCGTATTGATCGCGGCCTAAGCAGCTGGAGTCGGTCTGACAGTAACGTTGGGGCAGCCGCACGGAAAACACACGTGTTATACGAGCAGCGGCACGATGGAGTCGTACTTGGCGTCGTTCCTCACGAGGGATGAACGAGATCGTTGAAATCGTCTAGCAAGACCGGTCGTGCGGATCCCACGGATGACACTTCCGTATTTCGTTTCGTCTGAAACGGAAGCGTCCCGACGCAGCGCTTCCGTCGGTCGCGAGACGCGTCGCGGAAATTCCCGCCGTCGAAAGGTTCGATGAATCCCGCTCAGCCTGATCAATCGCTTTTACTTGTACATGTGCGGAAATAGAAATCTTACTCGACTAGACCAGCCATGCTCGTTTTGTCCTTTTTCGGCTCTTTTCCGTGTGCAAAGTGAAAGGTTTTCGTGACGACCAGGGTTGATTCAGTTGTCGTTCGCTGGGGAAATGGCTTTGGTATCGATGACACGTTTTGTTTCCAGAGGTTGGATATCGATGGATATCGCAGTTGCGTTGAGTTTGTTCTACTCGACTGGGGGTGAAACCTAGTCTTCGTGCCCACGTTGCCACACGTGATATCGCGTTATACAAGTTGCAACATATTTTCGAATGTCATATTTTTATGTAAATCCTGTGATCGATGTATGAGAAATTAACCGGAGTGATATTATAGCAGAGACATGAATAATTTTATCGGTATTTGCAGCTGTCATCACTCACAGAACGGCGATGTATTTTGATGTATGATGATATATATTTACATTTGGAATCAATTAAGAAAAAGCATTGTAGTACATACATGAGTGCAGCAAAATGCTTGTGAAATAAAATTCGTGTGTAATAATTTTTCTCAATAAAATTTTACCTCTTATTAAAGCAAAATGAAGGAAAAACTCCGTACTACGAATAATTCAATTTTCATGCTTTGTACCGAGAATATTTACCCTAATAGAAATTTCCATCGATGCTATATCCCTTGCAACAAGAAAAAAGAGTCGCTTCCGCGTTAGTACTCTATCGATCACAGGCATTTTTTCTGAAAAGCGTTGAAGGTACGAGACACAAAGAGCCGGTCGTGTAGGTGCGAGGGTAAAGAGCCTATACGGTCGATTATCGTTCATCTCGTCGAGTGGTTATCGCATCTTCTAGTGGGGAAAGCATTGACGCGGAGGAAGGGAGGAGCAGAAATTCCGTGTTTCCTTTCCTCGGGCTCTCTACGCGCGTGGAAGTTACGATATACGCGCGCTTACGTAACTTCAGCGATATTCTTGTAAATATCACGCGTTTCGCAAAACGTGCTTTGGATCGTTACGCACGATTCGCTTTCAAACATTTCTTCACGGTTGTTATCATTACGCAGAGGAAAAGTCACATACTTCCAGCACGTCTTTCTCATTATTACAATAAATTATGAATTACAAAATCTCGCGTTTATTGCACATTGTACTTTTAATTCGTTTAGATAAAAAATGTGTTAGCTTCGAATTTGCGAACGATCAAAGAACTTGTAGCCGGAAGAAAATGCAACGGTTCTGCGACACCGTGTACGTTCACGTGCTAAATGCATATTTATAGATGTCAGAGAAACGCGGTTTACATTTACATAAGATCATACACGTGAATGTCAATTTTTATTATACTTTTAAAATACGACTGTTTAACATATGAACCACTGATGGCTAATGCTAACTTGAAGAATGTCACTGTCTACATGCCAAGTCCACGTGACACGGCTGATATGTTTGAATTGTCGCTATTGGCGATTCAGTTTCGACAATATCGGCGGTTGGGAACGTTCTGCCCGATATTCGTTTCGCCTTGAATTTCTCTAATTCGATGACTCTTCTATGTACTAATTGCGGGACACTAATTGACACTCAAATTACTTTGTGACGATTGTTAGTGTGCAGTGAAATTGTATATTCGTGTAAAATTCCTACTATAAATAATTTTCTTTCGAACTGCGCTAATTTTCTTTAAATAAACTACTAATTTAGAAAAATAATCTTACAACTTTTAATCTTGGAGTTTTTCTTGTTTTTATGCTTCCTAATTAAAATACAGAAAATTATATGTTTAAATATAATTTATAGTTTCTATATCCTATAAAATTATAGATAATTTGCAGTAATGCAAAGAAACAATGAGGTAAAAATTATCTAATAATAAATTCTACGAAGACAGGACGTTTCACTTTTATTTGGGTGTAGTTATTAACGTCGTAGAATTTCCGTGACCGAACTTCATCACAATTAACGTGTGTCTCATGCGTTTAGCTGCGAAAGACACTTTTCCCATCGCGTCGTTTCCTTACAACACTCTGATTGTGTATGACTCCAACTTTTTCACAAATCTTTCGACTTTTGTTTACTAGCAAATATGCGAGTACAGTTAGTTACTTTAGTCACGGACGAACGAGCTGACTTATCAAACGAGAAAGAAATTAGGAAAAAGGTCTAAGCGAATTCTGGACATCAGTGTTGTTCGGCGGAAGAATTGTTACAACTGCGGCGTAAGATATGTTGGTGGACAGTTGGCTCTGTTTGCGCTCGGTAATCAGTTCAATTGAATAACGTATTAATACCCCGGGGTCATCGCGAGAGTTAATCGCAATGTCCACGCCGGACACGATGGATACCATCGACGAAGCGGAACAAGCGTGGCGTGAGTACAAAAATAGTTTGCCGGGTTTTTTTTTTTTTAGATGCCACTTCTTCGAGTCGCGAAAAAATACTCGACCTCGTGACACATTCTCAGACGAATATTTTTGACAGAAATTCAGTCTGATCATATAATATGTGTATTAATAAACTTAACAAAGTAGTGTAAAGTAGCTCTCTTTCTCTTTCAATTTTCAAAGTCTCTGATAAGTGCTATAAAAATAAATTGTGTTTAGGATATTATTTATGTAATATAAATATTAATTAAAATAATATTTAAAAATTATTTTAATAAAACTTAGTTACAACGTTACTTTAAACTTTCTATTCTATTCCTCAGAATTTTTTCTTTGTGGCAGCAATTTTTAATTGTACGTAGAACGTTTCGAGAGATTGATTTGCATTTATTATAGCGATGATTACTTTGTTAGACAATGTAACAATGCGAAGGGATGATTTATCGGAATTCGAATGTTGACTCTTTCGTTTAATATATTCCATGAATTGTAAATCGTGTGCGCCAGGCGACATGGTGTAGCGGTAAATCGTGCGACAGCGTTTCTTCTTGTTATTCATACTATTCGCGGATATGAAGTACGAAAGATTCAGCCGATAGGCATGCAGAATTAAACGCTCGGTATACGCATGCACAATTCATGAATCGGTACCACGTGGTTCGCCCGGCATCGACGCCGGGGAAAGAGTTTAATTTTTATCTTGACAGCACGTAGAAAACCGTGACCCAGTTTGCGCTATTTTCGTATGAAGAAATTCGGCGGAATCTTTTTGACATGCTAGATAATCAAATACAATCGTGTGCCTTCCCGTTGCCAGCTCAATTGTATCAACATCATAATATTTAGATTTATCTACGTACATATACAGAGTACAGAGTATTGTAAAATAAGGATGTTATCATGTTAGCCGCAGGGTTTGGTTAGTGTATCTACCGTGCAATTGATAAGAATGATATTGAAGCGTATTTAGCGATTTCATTACTTGCGGAAATAGTGCCATATGTAAAGAAAGATATTTATAACATTACATTTTTATTTTTAACCTTTTTATCTTTTATTGATATTACAAAAAATCAATATACACATAGAATATAAAATAAAAATTAATAAAATAAAAATTATTATATATGATTGCAACATTTTCTTAATTTTTGTTAACAAATATTATATGTAAGTTTTATTTTCAAGATTAGTAAGACCCATTTCGTAATATTTTTCTGTTTTTGTTGTCCAAAATTATTCATTTTAATCTGACATTTAATGAAAATTTAAATTTACTATTTTAAATGCCTTTACCATAAATTTTATTCTTGTTCAATCTTTCTTTTGCAGACGCTTCGTGTATTTTTTAGTTTTATCAATAAAAATAAGTTCTGAAAAATTTTAATAATAAAAGAATTAAAGAAGGTCGATCGAGGATCGAAAGACGAAATTCAAGTAGAGTCAAGTAACTGCAGCTAAACGGAATTTCCTTTTACGTCCCCAGATGAGATGCTGGAGTGCGAGACAGGATCCCTTTTAGGCAGAGTGGCGGACCTCGAAAGGCAATCCTTGGCACAGAGGGACGAGATAGTTTGTCTTCGCGCCACTCTGGCGGACGCGCTAAGGCGAATCGCTCAGCTCGAGGCAAGAGAAAAGCGGGAGGATGACAGGAACGAGAGGAGAAACGAGAGGATGGTGTCCTCGCCGTTAAGGAACGGCCATGTACCTCTCAGAAGTAAGTTGACAAAATTGCACATTGATTATAGAAGCCCACTAACGGTTCATGTGATACTTAAATGCTTCGTAATTTGATTCGACAAATGCAAAGAATATTTTTCGTATATAAAGTTTGCTAAGCCAAAGCAATAATAAATTACAAATATTAATTAATAAATGACATAATAATTAATAATTAATTATTTAAGAGATTAAATAGATTTTTTAAAACAAGAGCGATATTAGTAATTTTTATTGCGTAGTTAAAGATATTAAAGTATTTATTTATTGGAGTGAATAATTATTATTTGATTATATTTATTTTATATTCTTTATTATATTAAATTTTTATTGAAAAGAGAAATTGTTATGAACACACAATGCAATGGAAATGCAGTGGAAATTAATATAAAAAGAAATTAATTGTTAATTTCTCGATAATCATGTACAATTCGAATTTTATGATATTTTATTTGAATCGATAACTGACAGGCACAACTAAGATCATATCTCTCGTTTGTGATAACGAGAGGAAAGCTGATTCGATTGATCGATGTATGACCCGATCATCGGATTTGCCGCACCTATGCTGGTAACCAGGCCGCAAGTGCACACCCTATTTCCCGTGGTAATCGTCAATTGAATATTTCAATTGTTCAGCTATTTCATCATTGCATTATACTGTAATCAATGCAATAATAAAAATCAATATAGCAATACTGACATAGTTTGATTGACATAATAATTATCATACTTCATTTTTGTTATCATTAAAATTGTCAGTTTCAAAAATATTATCAAAATAATACTATTACGAAAGATTTAAATATACATAAAAACAATTTAATAATTATTAATGTAAGAAGCTATTTTCAATTTTGTTAATTGACAGGAAAATCTTATATCATAATGTGTTATATTGAATTTTTATTTCTTTCATTCTTTAAATTTTAGCCTTCCTCTTTTTACCATCAGAATACAAATGACACAATACTGCTGTTTTTCTTCTCACTCGAAGCATTGATTGTACCTTCGCAGCAAGGATATACCATTTTACCCTGACACGTAATATCACATCGTGAGATCGCGGCATGGATTCATCGCAGTGTTATTGCGAAGCGCAAATTAATACGTCGACCGAAGTGCGAGCGGCGATCGAGCATGACATGCAACCTAAGTCAGGCGTGCATTTCCGGCGAACTCATGCGCGCGGCTACCTCTAGAATTTCGTACGTTACGACAGAAATTGCGGATGCGAGGAAGCCTCGCGAGATCGCGAGTGTTCGAACGCCTAGAAATGAAGCTTGAGCCGGGTGTTGTACCTGTTGGCACGCGACGGCTTTAAGGTCATGTTCGGTTTCGCCTGTCGCAATCGAGAAACCCGCTCACGAACGTGAATGGATTCACATAGTTATTCGCCGGTCTTCGGCAGACCTTGGGAGCGAATTCTTCATTCTGCATAAGATTTCGGGAGTGATCGAAGCGCGAATAATTTTCTAGGATTTGTTGACAAAAAGGAAAAATCCGTATAACATGTATATATCAAAGACTGTTGTACATTTAAATGTAATTTGCATATTAAAAATAAAAGTCCTTGGCTATTTGTTATTAAAATACATGAGATAGTTCCATGGAACATAGAAATTTCATAAACATTCGATTGCTCTTTTATGCATTTATCACATGCATATTTTAATTTTCATTTTTTAAATGGAATTTTACTAGTCAAGTTTCACAGAGAAAGTAACGTAATTGAAATGAAAACGGAAGAACCCTTGTCCCATGTTCATTAATTCTCACATGCGATCGAGGTGCCAGCTCGCGAACGCGAATAGTTTTCTAATTGTTCTCCCTGAGTTCCCGCGATTGAAAGCATGCGAATATTCTCCTTTGGCTCCTGTCAGATCTGCAGGAAACGAAAACGAGAATCGCTGACGTGCATAAATTATTACGCCGACAGCATCCTTATCTTAGCTCTTAGCGATTGATGAACGCAGGAAGGCTGTAATACATGCGGAAGACGTTATGAATATCGCGCACCGTTACATTGCTATTGAAACTCAATCACGCGAACTATTCGTTCCGCAGCTATGTCGCATGTTATTCATACAATATAAAGTTTAATGCAGAGTCTTTTGAAATTAAAATTTTATAGTTTAAAAGGTCAGCATCTAATATCTGTAGCTATTAATATTTTTTCATTCGCTTAAAATACTCCAAATGAGAGACAATGTTATTTTCAGGTAGTCAAAATTCGGTGCCACAAAAAGACTTGAGGCTGCGCCAGACGGGTGGCCTCAGAAATTCCTCCTCTTCGGGATCGTCGCAGGATGTCCGCGACGCGACGTCCAGTCCGAGACGACCTGCCAGCTACGTACATCCCTCCCAACTTCCTCAAAGGTGAGAGTCGTGAAAACTGTGTTTGTGTAAACTGTGTTTAATATTGACCAAGGGTTTGAGAAGTCTAAAACTAAAATTTTTTAGGTTGGCAAACGCATCATGAAAGACAGTTACTTGACGTTTAAATAAAGATTTCATTGAGTATCCAAAAATCTCGGATGCTTTTCCAATCGTGTCCATATGCTTTTTCTCTTTCTTTGATTAATATTAACTTTTTTTTCATACAGTTGTTAGATAATTTGCGCTTCGTCTCTGTTTTAGTTAATTACTTTTTGTTTTAGGAGATCGGTCCACTATCAGTCAACGGGCTCTTTGCATTCCGATAGTCCGAGTAGTAGTAGTGTTTCTCCGGTGCCATCGCCAAGCCCTAGAGCTACGCCACTGCCTGTAGCCAGGTAGGGAATCTAAACTAAACTTGATGTAAAATAAATAAACTGTAAATGAAATTCTTGCATTTTATGTTGCAAATAGAGACCAAAACAATGGAGATTGTAAATACAATCCATTTAAACTGATTCTCCAACCCTATTGCAAGAACTTCGATCATTTTTGTTGCATTATTAACTGTGTGTGTTGCGTGTATGATCGTAATAAATATGCGCATGTATATGTTCTCTCTTTAGTGTTATCGTCACGTTAACGAACGCTCGCTGTTTAATTAGTAGCGATATATATTTTAATGTTCTTAGAGCGTTATTATCGACGTAATGCGATGCGTGTATATATGCATGAAGCTGTTGTACGAGAATTGAATTCGATGTCTTAGATCGCCTACGGCAAGATCAAACGGGCCGCCACAAAGTAGCCTAAGAAGAGCGAAGAGATGGTCGTCCACCGGCGATTTTACACATTCTCCGCAAAACCAGGGAAGTAATTCCCAGCTCGTCGGTACCAGGTTAGCTCGCAGCTAATAACGTAACAGTAAAACGCACCGTTTGCCTGCTATTTGTGATTTTGTTCACATTTCACTGATCACACGAGTTTAACTTTTTGTTATCACCGCCAGTTTTCTTGCTTCCTCTCTCGGGCGATCGAGCGCATTTTCCCGTCGAAGCTGCCGGTCTCTTATGTTTCATTGGTCAGAAAATTACTGTTGCTTCTTCTTTTATGTGCTGTTATGCCTTTTTCTTACTGCGTATCTGCACAGTACATTGAACTTAATTGAATATTATTTTTCCTTCCTACTACTGACCATTAAATATACTAATGCAACTTGAAAAAAGTATCTTTAAAAAGGTTGTTTACGGATAGCTCGCAAGAAATGGAAGATTCAATAAATTGATGACTTTACGTAAGAACAAAATAAGTAATTTGTAAAGCATATTTTAATTATAAAGTCGTATCTAAAATAGATTTTAAAATTAAATTAATCTAATTTATTCAGATAGAGGAGATTCATTATTCTAATCTTCTTTTTTGAAATTATATTTCAAGCGTGCCGAATCGATGGAAAATCTCTTTCCAATCCATGTATAATAAATCCATCGATCAAAGCTTCAAGCGCACGGGAAACACGCTGGTCGCATTAGAGACAGTCCTTCGTTTTTCTTTTCTTTCGTTCTATTTTGTTCCGTATTGCACCGCACGGATTTCGTTTGCATTTTCATTCATTATAGATTGTCTGCGTCCACCAAGTCCCTGTTCAACCTGTTCAAGCCACCGGCGATGAACAACGTCAAGCACGGGTAAATAATATACTAGAATATTTTACACAACTTATTGCCGTATCTGGCTTCTCGCAGCCGCGTTTAGGCGACCCGCCGTGCAGTGGTCGCGAGGTCGCACGTGCTCATGCTTCGCCGATGCACGTGCGCGCCGAACGGTCTTTAAGATGCAATTTCGTCCCTCCGCAGGTGAGCGCGCATGCTAAAGCCTCGCTTAAAACACGGGCGTTAAACGCACGTGTAGAATTTCCTGCGGGTTATCGCCATGATATATATCTGCACGACACACGATCTGCGGGATATGCGATCGCGGAGGCGGTTGATCCCGATCTCGCTTCGTAGATCACGGAGATCGAATTACGGCTCCTTTCCTTGCAAATGAATAGCTGGAAATCCGCGGAGAATTTCAATATTGAAAGAGAGATTCGCGAATTTAAATATAATTATTTGATAAAACTTTTGATAATTTTTAATTTTAATTTTAATACTTCCATTCTTTGACAAAAATTGCAAAAAGTACCTATCGTAATTAAATTTTATTTTAATAATTCGTTAAGATTTTCTCAAAGCTTTATTGCCGTATATATTATTTGATTATAATTAATTGTTAATTGAAAAATCTTCTAAAAATGTATAAAGATGAATCAATCTCATTGCATCTATAATTTTTATGACGTAACAAAGAAGAGTTTGCATGTTAACGTATATTAACTTTTAATATTTGCCAATCGATTGGTATTGTAATGAACGCCTGTTAAACGAGAAATTACCGTGTCACATAAGTTTGCACGTAGCACAGCACGTACATATTATCACCGCATTGGCACGCCGTTAATTGTCGATACGCGTTACTTTCAACCTTCGATCTCGCATGCAAATTTTATGCACCGTTTTCTTAAGGCTGTGGAACTTCTTGGCAAAAGTGCAGTTCAAAAGGGTGTACACCTGATGCGATACGTATGTACGAGATAAAAGCCACATTTTGAATTAAATGTCACGCCTGAGATTGTTTTGCACCGTGCATGGATCGTGATCGAAGTTAATCGTGCGTTTTAATCGTATTCCCATAGAAACTAAATGATTAGTTGTTTTGAAATTAATATACATAGCGGAAAATATTTTATAATGCTTACAACTTATATATTTTCGCGTAAATGAAATGGACAAAGAATAAAGCTATAATTCATATTTTACGGGAACTGTTGTGAGAGCGATTTAACGGTAAACATGTGTATACAATAGCAGCTCTATTAAATATGATCTTCCATACATATATGCATGTTGAAGATAGTGTATATTCTATAATAACAGAATCGGAAGACAAAAACTTTATTCCTGTAATCTTTATTTTTATTTATTTTAGCTCCGTAAGTAAATTTTATTAATTTGCAACAACAAAGTGGATCTTTCTAATTGACTCATTGCGATCATAATCGCCTATTCTTCGTAACAATATAAAACTGAAAAATCGTCTACTCGAGGACGCTTTCAGACGGCGTCCTTTTTTTTTTGCTGACGTTTCCGGCGTGTTCGTGACGCCGTGACGTCGTGCACACCAGGAAACGCAGTACGTATGGTTGTGCAACAGCAGGAGGAATTGCGATTCACTTTCTTCGGTAACGCAATGGCGCGCTTCGCACTACGATGTTAAATGAGCCGTTAACCACGTGGTCCTCCTTTCATACCTGTTGCCTTCCCGCAACGTCAAAAATGCACTCGGAAGTGCTTTACCCTTGCCCGCTCGTTGCATTGTTTCGAGCGAGCGAACTTCATTTGAATTTATTGATCAGACGGAGTCAATAATGCCGTGAGGACATGTAAACAAGCTGGAGTGCTTGATAGCGTGACAGTCTGTAATCATTTCAGAGTGCGCTCAATTTTATATAAAAACATACTTACCCCTTTAAAAGTATAATAGAATGATTCAATATAATGAGAGTTGCTTCAATTAATGAATAATTTAAGTTTTCTTTGTACACAATTTTTCGTATAATCTCGAATATTAAATAAAAATTTGCATTACAATAAATGTGAAGGAAAAAAAGTAGCGAAGGCTCCGAATTCGCATTGCACGAAGAATTTGGTCAAGGTTACAATTCTTCGCTACCTTGTTTCGCGTTACATTAACTCGCTTTGCTTGGTTTTAACTCGCAGCACGGCATCTTTTCCTCAAATACGCGCTTCACGCTGCAAAGTTATATTAAAAAATCAGAATCGTTATCTTTAAATCGTTATGTAAATCATGAAATTTGTAAGTTCGTTGAAATACGTCTCACGAGTTGAAAGATCGAGATAAAAAGATTGACGTTTCGTGATAAAAACAGGTATGCATTATTATTTTATGAAGCAGCCTGTCTCGTATTCAATCGTGTAAATCAGATTAAAATAATATATAATATAAATATAAATAAGTCCCAGAACCTTGATTGAATTCGAAATGAGTAAGTATCGCGTGCATATCTGATAATGATATCAGAAAGACCAAAAATAGAAAAAATAAAAATTGACGTAACCGCATAGCATGTTTCGCGGAGTAATAAAGTCGAGCTCATTACGCGCGTGAGTCATTCGTCGCGGTTACCAGACCTCATCGACACAGAAAGCCTGGCGAATTCGCCGTCAGTATAGCGTGAACTGTGCGATCATAGAGTACGCCGCGCTGATCGAAACGTGAATTCGGGCAGAATTGAGCGAAATTCTTGAAAGTGCGCAGAGTGAAAACCATCGTTCCTATCGATTTGCGACACGTGAGAAAAACTTTATTTACAGTAACTTTAATCGATCATTAGCTTTTGTATCTCGGACTATGTCCTTTCAATTATGAGTACTAATTAGAAGATATTTTAAGGAAGAGAGAGAGGACATTTTAGAAGAAGAAATGCTTTTTCTTGAAAATTTAGATGTAGGAAGTAAAAAAAAACTTGCTAACAGAATAAAATCATTGATTGGATAAATTTCGTTCAAGTACACTTTTCTTCGTGAAAAATTAATCGCGTAAAACCAAATTTTAGATTAATTTGAAATACAATACGTATGCTTGAAATGGATACGCGCGAGATATTTACAAATCTTATGATAAAAACAAATAAGTAAACGTAATCGAGTGATTTTTTTTGTAGTACTAGAGACATGCAGTACAACGATGAGGAAGGCACCGTCCGCATGTACTTGCGCGGCCGACCGGTCGTTCTTTACGTCCCTACGTCCATGATGGAATCTTACGACCTTCACAAAGTTAGCACGCCGCCACAGAGCAAATTGAAGCTCGACTGGGTTTACGGTTACCGCGGCCGCGACTGCCGTAGCAATTTACACCTGCTGCCGACCGGCGAGATCGTATATTTCGTTGCGGCGGTCGTTGTTCTGTACAACATGGAGGAACATAGCCAGAGACATTACTTAGGTCATACGGATGATGTCAAATGGTGAGTGAGAAGTTGGGAAGAGCGTGATATCCAATTCTTGCAAAGAATGCTATAATAATTAAATGTCTGATGAGTAATAAAAATATTGAATCGTTATTAATAATTCTATTTAATATTAAATTTTAATAAAACTTGTTCTAAGAAAAAGAGAAAAAAATAAATTCAAGTTTATAAAATCAGGGAAATTATAACATGTAAAGTGTTCTTTAAAATCAATTATATATAGAGAGAGATTATAAAATACTATATTAAGTAATATTAATATGATAATTTTTTTATATAGCATAGCGATTCATCCCAACAAATTGGTTGTCGCGACAGGACAGGTGTGCGGGACAGATCGTCGGGATGCTATGGTAAATTTATGAAAATATATAAAAAAATAAAAGAAAATAAAACGTTCTAACTATATAATGAAACGTTGCGGATAAATTGCGAGTTACTATATAGATAGGTCGATATGAATTTTAGCCACACATAAGAATATGGAACTCCGTGAGCCTGACGACTCTCAGCGTAATCGGCAATGGCGAATTCGACGGATCGATTTGCTGCTTGTCATTCTCCAAGGCCGACGGTGGAAATTATTTGTGCGCCATCGACGAGACCTCCGATCACAATATATCGATCTGGGACTGGCAAAAGAGCGATCGCGGCACCAAAGTGACTGAAACGAAGGTACGCGGCGGTAATCCAACACGTGAATAATGACGCGATTAATAATTGTGGCATATATTTATAATGCTGCAAATGATTTGCGTATATCTCGGCCGGAAGCAGGCCATTTAACGGACGATGACTGCTGATTGCAGTGCTCTGTCGACACGGTGGTTTGCGCCGAGTGGCATCCGCTGGAACGTAACCAGATCGTTTCTTGCGGAAAAGGACACGTGTCTTTTTGGTCCCTGGACAACGGCGGCATGCTGTATAAACGTATGGGCATCTTCGAGAGCAGAGATAAGCCTAGGTACGTTACCTGTGTCGCCTTCAATCAAAACGGCGACGTTCTCACCGGCGACAGCAACGGCAACATCATTGTTTGGGCTCGAGGTAGTCTCCTTAGCAATTATAATATCTCGTAATAATTTTCGTTAAATTTAAAAAATCGGAAAAAATTATCTTTGTCTTAAGAACGTTATTAATAAAAAGAAACTGCTTATAATGATTAAATTAATTTACTCTCGAAATAAAAAAGCATTATATCTAACTAATTATACTTTTTTTTTATTTTTAGGTACTAACACAATTTCAAGGCTAGTGAGGAATCTCCATGAAGGATCGATTTTCTCCATATGTGTTCTAAAAAATGGCAACATTATCACGGGAGGAGGAAAGGATGGAAAGATTTTGTATTTTGACGCGTCTTTGAATCTGACGGGAGAAGAAGCTCAGGCAAGTCAGAGAAACTTAAATTTAAGAAATTAAAATTTGCGTGTTTTTTCAATGTTTTATTTTATTAATATATTTTTTATATCGAAACGATAATAAAATTTGTATAACAGATTGAAGATCATTTTGGCGGAATTCGAACGCTCTCGGAAGGAAGAGGCACTCAATTATTAATTGGCACGACAAGGAACTGCATACTCGTTGGTGAAATTGACATGGGCTTCAATCCCGCAATGTTAGGCCACGCCGAGGAAGTTTGGGGACTTGCGGCTCATCCGACTTTACCTCAGTTTGCCACCGCTGGACACGATAGATTGTTGCAGATGTGGGATAGCTTAAGTCATACCGTGGTGTGGAGCAAAGACATCGGGGTACGTAGCGTTTATTTATGTAATAGCATACTCTGATACCGTTATTCTGTATAAAAAGCAAAAATATATTTTAAGAAATAAAAAAATTTTATCATTCAAATTTTAATGAATTAAATCGCGGAAATTAATGAAATAAAATAAATAATGTTTTTAATTCTTATCACTTATATTTAAAGAAATATACGGAAAAAATATTTGTTTTCTTTCATTCATTTTTATTTTCATTATCATTTGATTCATGAATTTATCTATATTAAAAAGAATATCTAAAAATATGGAATATTATATTCCTTTCTTATTTGTGAAATTAATGTAAAATAAAAATTAATATAAATGCATTGATTTTTACGCATTGTTTAGGAACAAGCACAAAGTATCGCTTTTTCACCGGATGGTAATATCATAGTTGTCGGCTGTGTGTCCGGGAAATGGCTGGCAATTGATAGCGAGACGCGAGAATTGTACACACATCATAGCGATGGCTCCGAGCCTATTCAGGTACCGTTATGTAATATTGAATTATAATTATATCTTTAAAATGCATCGAAATCAATGAAATAGTTTGATCGTATATCTGATTCAATTTCATATTTGGCAAAACACTGAAATCCTTGTAACACAGCATAGTCTAATAGAAATTTACAACGAAAATTTGTTTTCATACTTCAATTCGTACTTTATTACAGTGTATATATGATTTTTAGGTCGTTCAATTCTCACCCGATGGTTCTTTGCTTGCTCTCGGCTCCAGAGATAATTACATTTACATTTATCAAGTAAACGAAGACGCAACCAAATATAGTCGAGTTGGACGATGTATGGTAAGTTATTATAAATTAATAATAATTTTATACATCTTATTTCAGTATCACACAGTAAAATTCTAATGGTTTCTATGAATAGAATACTATTTTATAATATAGGTAAACGTTTTAATATTAAACAAAATTAAATTTTTTATAAACTTGATGTTAGATATCTTAAATTCCAAATATAGTTTCTATGTTACAAAAGCTTCAATATAAATTATTATATTCGTTTAAAATTCTGTTATCTGTATAAAAATGGGATAATTTTATTAACAAATTTTTAATTTATCTTATTGTAACATATTTGATAGTACTGAATGTAAATAATAGAATTGATTACTGGTTGTAAATAATAGAAATGTAAATGTGTGTATATATTTACTTCCCTATAATGAATAATTAGTTACAAATAGCATTTATTAATAACTCAATGGTTTGAATCTTGTAATAAAAATAATTGCTTCATCAGCAAGAAAAATATGACACATCTGCTATCCATTAAGCTTGTTTTCATTGCTTTTGAAGAGATTTAAGCCATTTTCTTGCATTATATTATAGCACTACTATGCCAATTACTATAATAATTATTAAAAAATAATTATTTAAACATCCGTTCGAAAACTGTACATAATTAGAAAAATTATTTGTAAATATGTAATTTAAATAGTTTTATCAAACAAATGGTGCAAATATGACTAAATATGTTTTATCAACAATTGTTTTATCAACATTGTTCATAAATACTTTTACATAAACATAATAATATTCAATACAATTCTTTTCCATTTTTAGCCAAAGCGGATTCGAAGGCACGGAGTAAGACTTGTGTTTCGGCCACTCGGAAACGTAGAAGGACGTCGCATTGCACACGAAATTATTTTAATTTTTTTACTTAATTCTTCGTAAAAATGCAACGCGACGTACCTTGTTTTATTTTCATGATCGTAGAATATTGTTAATTACGTAGCTAAAAACTCCCACTTAACTTCTTAGCACCCGCACGCACGTTAATCATTGCCTGCATAAAGTATTGTAATTACAGTATGATAGATGATAGAATTGTGTTGTTAATGTGCCATATGACACGCTGATCATTTAATATTCTATAGCTAGCGATGAGAACGCAATATCTGCAACAGCTTATTGTGACGATACACGTATTGTGTAAACATACGAATTTTTCTTTATTTCAGGGACATTCCAGTTTTATAACTCATTTGGATTGGTCTGTGGATGGACAGTACCTACGCAGTAACAGCGGAGACTACGAATTGCTTTATTGTAAGTCATTCTTAACAATTTAACTGAATTGAGTATAATTTGCAACAAGTCAAGTAAAACAAGAAAGAAGGAAATAGATAGATGATTACTAAAAAGAATCAAGAAAAGATGTCCGTCACATTGTCATGACATGTTCAAATATTGTCATTCTGACTAGCATGACTATGAATACTGAAGCAAACAAAAATATCAATTTTAAAAGACTGTAGAAGTTCGAGTATACCTTGAAACTTTGTTTTTTTAATTTTCTAGGATTAGAGTTGAAAATTAATTGAAATTTAATAAGGTTTTCAAGTTTTCAAAAGATCTTTAACACCGTCGTTAAAACTAAAATATTTTGTTTTCCAAAACTGTTTGAGAGTCAAGAATAATTTATGACTAGATTAAGTTTCTTCAATGTAAAGGGATAATATTTTCTTTATTTGTTTAAATTTATTTGTTTTTGTTGAAATTCCTTTTAAAATTTTTACACGTTTTAAGTGTAAAACTAACAAAAATTTTTCATTAAGAAGATTTATTCCTTACACGCTAATTTATTTTATATTACCCTGTCCTAGAGGATTGATGCTCAGAGTTCTTTTTATATTTGTTCTCTATTCAATGAATTCTTGCTACCTGGGAAGTTTAAATTGTAAAGAATGCATTTGAAATTTAAGATTTGTAATCCTCCCTGTATTTTCTTTTATTCCATTTATCTCATAAATCTTAGGAAATTTTCTTTACATGGTTTCTCATATTCTTCTATTCTATTTATCTCATAAATCTTAGGAAATTTTCTTTACGTGGTTTCTCATATGGTTACTTTATCTTTAACAAAATAAATTCCTCTTTTGAAGATTACAATTACAATATCGATTCCAAAGTAATTATTTGATATGTTTACATTTCTACCTTCTGCTTTAGAACGGCAGAATTTCGGTTTGAAAGAAAAAAATTCTGAAATTTATAAAATACAACAATTATAATATATAGTATAATATGTAATACAATAAAATGTATAATTCAATATAAAAATATATAATTATAATAATACAATATATAAATTTATGACATTATAATTGTAAAATGTCGATAATTATGATAATTTTTTATTCATATTTAGAATGAAAAGAAAAAAAAATTAATTAAACTTGAAGCAAATATGTACCACCAATTATAACAAAATAATAATAATAATATTGCTCTAAAATGAGAATTTAATATCGTACATATGACGTATGATTTCTTTTTATTTTCAGGGAATCCTGGTGTATGCCGTCAAATTCCACAGTCTTCGATGTTGAGAAATGTTGATTGGGCAACTCATACCTGCGTGATATCGTTCGAGACAATAGGCATTTGGCCCGAGGGCGCCGATGGAACTGATGTAAATAATTGCACACGAAGTGGCGATGGCAAACTTTTAGCTACGGGAGATGATTTTGGAAAAGTTAAATTGTTCTCTCATCCGGCATGCCAGCCAAAGGTAATATTCGCGAACTATTTTTAATTTTTTTATATTATATTGAACCTTTAAACTCTCATTATTATCAAAACTATTAATGAGCGTGTGTGACATGTTAAAATCTTGTACAATTTTTTATTTCAGTCACTATACCATTCTTATGGCGGGCATTCGAGTCATGTAACGAATGTCTCGTTCTTACAAGATGATTCTCGATTAGTATCGACCGGTGGCGCTGATACCAGTGTTCTCCAGTGGATAGTAAATTAAACGAGCCATTTTCGAGCGAATGATTTTTAAAAGTGCACTTTAAGATCAAATTAAGGGGATGCTGGAGTGATGCTCGAACTTGATCGAGGTCGATAATGTAGGCTGGAATTCCATAATATTATAAATTATCAAATTGGCTTTACAAAATACAAAATCCTTTTGCAGAATTAAAGTACATGCAAAAATGAACCACGCGAGTATCGACTTCATATAAAAAACGAAAAGAAATTAAAAATATTCACATGAATTTTATTACACGCATATCTTTTATATTAGTGGTCTGAACCAAATTCTGTAAAATGCGTGTTACTTCTTCACTCATAATCCGCAGTCCATAGTGTGCTCATTTTGTAACAATGAAGCGTAGAACTTTTATAGGAAGCAAATCTTGTCACGAGTTAACAACAGTTTAATCTGAGAATAGATAAGGAAGATTTGAAATTCTTAAATTATTTTAGATTTCGGAATTAAATCTGTCACTGTGGACAGCATTAGTGCATGTACTTTAACTAGAGCAAAAGCATTTAATAAAATTATGGCGTTCAGTCGGTAAAATTGACGACTCCAGCATCCCCTTAAGAAGATAAAAAAAATGTTAACGTCGCTTAGAGCTAAAAATATCGCACGAATTACTTAATCGCGACCAAGCATCGTTGCTCTTAATTTTTGAAAAACAACGGAATGATCTTAACACTTAAATTTCCCAACATCAAGATATCGTTCGTCGCTGATGTATTTTATCATGTTGAACATTATGAATATTCTTAAGAAAATTCCACTTGTTCAAGAGTGGAGGATAAATTGACGCCTCGATTTCTCAATATGTTTGTCATCAGGCGCCAGATATTCATAGACTTGAATATACATTCTCGTACGTAAAGCAACTCAATGCACCATGTGTGCGGACGTATTTCCTTCTCGTATCAGTATATGTGATAGCACTGATGTAATATTTTCTTATCATTGTGTCCAACGTGCACAAATAATATTAATGGAAAAGCGATAAAAGCGACTTTTGGCAGTGTAGTTTTCGTTAACTACAACAATTTATATTGCTATTAATATAATCAAAGAAATGAATATTTTATATGGTGCTTTACTGTAATATTTTTTTATTTATACTTTGCAAACGTATTTCGATATTTTGGCACGTTTTTCTTTTTTTAAATGGAGTTTGATGATAATTGCGAAAATCGCCAATTGATTAACATACACCATAAATAAATTTAATCTTATTTTTTATTTCGTATGAATATACCGAGAGCTCCACGAGTGATCTTTATATATTCCCGAATAATACATAAATGGATGTACCTCTTTATTTTTGTGAAAATAATGCATGCTTACATGATATACCATGCATTAATTAATGAGTACAGATTTTGAAATAGAAACATAATCAAACAAATGCATAGGATAAAATAATGTGACCTTTCTGATATTATGACATATTATATATTATATTAATATATAATGTGTAATATAAGTGTATGTAATATATATGTATGTATATGTATTACATATACAAATATAAATATATTATATTTAAAATTTTTATGCATTACATCAGACGATCGATTTTGTTTAAGTAAAATCAAATATTTGATAACATTGTTTCAAGATACAAAAAATTTCTATTTAATTTCATTTATTTGACAGAATTTGACAGAATTTATTGATTCGTAACGATGTGTTTGCACGCGCGTACGTATAGATATATGCGAATTATTCTCGAAATCATGCTAATTGCCCTAAATATATTCTGAACGCGATAATGCAATGTCGCAAAAGACCTAAGGACGAATCTTGAGTTTCGGAGAAGCTAAGTTTCTGCGAAGAGAGAATGTACGAAAACTCGTCACGTACGAAGAATCAAGGCTTTTCGCGGCCAGAAGCACAAAAGTGAACGAAGTTGGAAGAAAAAGCCCTTAAGCGCGCTCACGAAGGACTTAATATAAGGACCGCGCAACAAATAAACGAACGACTCACAGTATATGCCGTCCAATAGAAAAGTACGTAGCATAATTCGCGATTCGACGAGTGTGCTTTCGACGACGGATTTTCATGGAAGGAGAAAAAAGGAAAATAAGAAGAACGGACGATGAAAGAAATAATTTTTGGGTGTACGCCTATCGTGTATATATGAAAGAGCTCGCGTCATAGTGTCTCTTCGGCGCGTTTCATATACATATATGCCTTCTCTCCTTTACCTCCCTTTTGGCATGAACTATTTTACCAAAGTCTAACAGAACAAGGATAATCAATTTATTTTCACTCATCGTCAACGTGTAAGATATATATCTATATATTTTATTTATGTCACGGTAACGTGTATGCGTATACATCATGTGTATGTACTTTCAATAGATAATAAATCATCTTCAAAATAACATCAATGCAATAATATGAATTCGTTGTATAATATAGCTATACTATTAATATAATATAATAAGAACTAGTAAAATATTAGTTAAGAGAATTAATTAAAAGGATACCATATTTAACTAATAAAATGTTTGTAATATTATTTAGCAGTAAATTCCAGAAATAAATTGCAGTAGATTTGCATCAACTGCGTCAATATCAAACTTATATTTCATCAACAGAATGACTGACAACAGATTGATAGCAGAAGTCAAGCAGATCTGCTGTTGTATAATCATTTCAATAGCACATTTAGCTACATTATTTTTTTACATTAACATTACATATACTTAAATAAAAAATTTCATCATTTTATCATTGCCTCGCACATTGCCTCGCAAAAGTTCTCACAAGAAAACAAGTTTTCTTCTATTTCTTTTTATAATTATTTCTTCATCATTTTGTGTTACTAGAAGATTACATGAGCCATAAAAGTCATTGAAATTTATACCGCTTTCAAAACTTAATTTTCCTGGTACAGACAATTCAATGCCACATGCTGAATAATACAAAAGATCGCACGGAATCAGAGCGGAAATGACAGTAAAAATATTTGGCCACCAAATGAAAGTGTACGCCGCGAAGACAATGCTATCGTCTCCTTCATATTCTCACTCGGCATTCGTGACACAGATAGCCCAAAAATGATAATAATAATCTTTAAAATAAAAATATTATGTATTAATGAATTGTATTAATGAAAGAAATTTTTGATCGAGGTCATGATAAAATATTTAAAATGCAATTAGAAATTTCGTAATTTTTATATTATTGTTTATTAACATTGAGTTTGGAATAGTAAAAATTATTCCTATTTCGATTTCGTGCGTGAGCAATTTTAAATTGATATCCTTGACTAGAAATAATCTTCAAAAAATTTCAAATTCTTTATAAATGTCTCAACGACGATTTCACAGCCACACATTGGGAAATACAGCGCCCAAATGCGGTTTAAATCGAAAGCGGTGAAAGTGCAGGCGTTTAACACCGATCCATTAAACTTCAAGGTCGTAAGCAGGAGCGAAAGAAACGCGACGAAAAAGGTCAAGGTTGCGTGGGAATGAAAGCGTATCCCAGTTCGCGAAGAGAATTTTCCAAATCGATCATGTCGCATTCGAAAAGTCGTCTCAGTCGAGCTCTTTTCGCGTCGAGCACCTCTTTCCGGCTGGGCTTATTTCCTGAAGACGTGACTTCCTTCCGCGAACAATGTTGAATTTTTGAGTCGGTTACAGTATCGATAACCACTTTCGCTTCGCTCGCTTTCTTCGGCCTACAGTCGAAGGTTAACAATACTATTAGAGTGACAGTACTTAATATTAATAATTTTTGCAAATATAAAAAATGATTAGGTCAGTCACATCTCATAAAAGAGCAACGTTGTACGTTTAATATAAACAAAAATTTACTGAACAGCAATTTATTGAATTAAACGTAATGTGTCTGCAAGTCGGGAAAACAAACTTCTGAGATAAACGCAATTGATGATATCTCCCGTTTAAATAAATAGCAAGTTGGCAAAGAGTAATTCGCCTTAAAACTTTTTTAACTTGTTATCTGTGCCATTTGCCTTACAAAAAAAATGATTTCATAAATATTGTGAATGTGTATTGCGTCTAAATATAAACATATGCATGATAAAAATATCAAACATCTTTATTTACAATCGCTGTTAAAAATACGTGCCAGGAAAACGAGATAACCTCGGGACAGCAAGACCAAGACACGATCGTAAAATTTACGTTCGCGCGAAAGAGAAACTTACAATATTGTCGGCGTAACGATCGGTGCTCGGGACCGCTCGCAGGAGGCGTCGGCCGACATTTCTTTTCACGTGATTACGAAAATAAATTTCTAACAGTGACACGAGAGAGTTTGAAAACGCCACGAAGGATTCCAGGAGGAGGGATTTACTTCAGCGCGTTCCTTGACGGGGTCCCCGAAGTCACTTTCGAAAATAACTTCGTTTACGAGAAACGACACAGGATCGAATTTGTTCGTTTTATAAATAATCCCACTTTGTTCGATGACGTGTACGTTGCCGACAGCCATGAATGAACGTAAACTCGCGAGCTGTTCCCTTCGTTCGCCGCAGCGCCGTACATTGTCATTGCCGTTCACTTTTCGTCGTCGGGTGTCCGATAAATTACGCATTAATTAATTCCCCGTACACGTGAGACGTGTAAAAGGTGCACGTGCAAAAATTTATAACCGATCAAGAAACGAAACAATTTTCTTAATCGTAAGTTATAAAGAACAGTTTTTGTTTTTAAATATTTTAAATTATATTTTTATATGCGTGACATATGTTCAACTTTAATTTATTATTAATAATTAGCATTTATAAGCAGAAAATAAATAAAGCGAAAATATAAAAAGATCTATTAATTATTAATTGCCAAAATATTCAGTAAATATAATAATATAAAACTTATGCATTCAGCATATTTTGGGAACAGCTTCCACATAATATTTATTGCGTAATGTTATTTTCGAAACACTGAAATTAGTTATTCAGTATTCTGACGTAATAATTATATCGAATGTGGTCTGGGAATGAATGAGCAACAAGATAAAATTCGGATTCGTTACACCAATAAAGATCATTTATTTTTTGATCGAGGCAAACGAGATTGTATTCTAAAAAAATGACGACGTCGCTATATTTCTCAGATTTAATTCGAGCCGATCGAGGCGGTCTGTCGAATAGTTTTGAAACAACACATTGCCGTCTCGCCGAGCAGTTAAGCACTTCTGGATCCGCTTGGCCATTCGATCATCCGAGTCATCGATCATGCTTAATTGCATCCATCGTCCGCATCGCCGATATCACCCTGTCATGCGCTAATACATTATGCACGTCTATCGATCGAGATCCAAATAACATGTTCAAGCAGAAAAAAGAGAGAGAGAGAGGGGGGGGGATATTTAAAAAAATATTCAACAGTCATTTATCGATGGCGGCTGTACCAATTTAGAGAAGTGAAATTAATCGATGCATTGCGAAAGAAGTGCAAGGAAAAAACCCCACTGAAGATGATGTCATGATTGTGCCCCGATTTATGCAAGTTTCGGACTCGCAATAATTCGTGTTGAGAGCTCATTATCGCGTGGCGATTCTTTTCCTTTGCATCGCGTGAGTACCTCGGTAGAATTCATGCGTGCGATTATATAAGCGGACGCATTGTGCCTTTTCCCTCCTTGTCTCCGAAGAGGAAAAATCGAGGTTGCGAATTCTGACTGATTGAAAATCTTGATAATGATATTTTTAGATTGTTACAAAAAGAAGACCATTTATTGTGAAGAATGATTATTTCGTTTGAATATTTATTAAAGCTGTTTCATTTAATATTTCATAAAATGCAATTGCCCCGCAAAGTTTTCACAAGAAAACTGTTCAATTTTTCTATTATTTTAATTATTACAATAATTATTTCTGCATCATTTCTTTATTACAAGCAGATTATATGGATGGCGTGATAGTCATAAGAATCATTCAAATTACACCATTTTAAAATCTTGGTTTAGTAGTTTTAAGACTCTAACGACACATGCCGAATGATATGAAGGATCGCACAGAATTAGAGCGGAAACAGTAGTGAAAATCTTGCGCCACCAAACGAAAGTGTACGCCATGAACACAATTCTATCGTTTCGTCAATTCGTGCTCGGCGTTCGTGTGGCACAGATAGCTCGAAAAACCGGAAAACATTTAAATCCAGTATAATTAAGATGCTATTCTATTCTTGTAAAACCATTAAGTAATATTTCCACAATTTCACATTACGTAACTCTAATACACCAAATCATAGTAATACATGGAATTTAATTTCTCTATTCTTAAAAGAAGATTATAAAATTCGTATTTAACTGTTGTTTCTTTTTCATGGTGCTAATCTATCATCTCGATACATATCATACATATTATTTCGTATCGTGAACAGCTGATATGATGTTTTGACAGTTCATATATCGAATGAATTAATAATGTTCAAGTTTATTGACAAATGTTAAGAATATTAAATGTTAACATTTATTAAATAAATCTTAAATTAAACTTAAAAAACTTAATTAAAAAAATTTGAGTTTAAAAGTTTAATTCTAAAAGTTAAATCTATAAAATGAAAATTTTCGGTATATAAAATACATGTATAGATTACAGAAATTAAACTTTTTAAAAGTATATTTTAGCATTGTAGAATTCTAATTTTTTGCGTGAATATAGTGTTTCATTAAAATATCCATTGAGTGTGGAGGTTGATAAAAACTGTAAGTTAGTGGTTTGTGACAAATTACAAGTCTGAGAAAGGAAACAAATACACACACACACCCACACACACACACACACATATATATATATATATATGTGTGTATCTAAATTCGTATTAGCACGATAGTATAAGACGCCTTTCCTCAATTCATTTACCAAGATCTAGAACGAAGCAGTTAATGGTGCACAGGTTGAGCGATAAAAATGGTTTCTCGTGCGAAGTTGTGTTCAGCCAGTCGGAAGGAAAAGTAACCGTTTCCCACGACGAAGGGTCGATTACATCGAATCCGCTCGAGCTTTAAAGCAACTCTCGTTCTCGCCCCGTGCACGTGTGTTTACTCACTATCACGCATGCTGACGCATGTACGTGCACATTTATAACGAAACTTAAGGGTATATTCACAGTAAAAAATCTTCTCTTCATTAACTATTTTCTAAATTTGTATTTTATTTTTGTAGAATATAAAAATATAATACAATAATATGAATGTATACAGAAATAAATATAAATGCGAATTTATTTTTACAAAAATTTTGTTATTTAAAATTTAATTATTATTAATTGTAGAAAGGCAAAAAATTATGTAATAGAGAAACCTAACACTTTAGGATCAATTTTAAAAAAACATAAATACATGAGATATACAATTACGTTTTCTGAAATTAATTTAAACATTGCTAACATTATTTCAATGCCTTCAACATTTGATTCTATTTGATTGATCTGCCCTTTCTCTTCAGTTTTAAAGTAATTTTTTTCTATTATCAGAGACTCATTCATTGCATCTGTACCATTCTCGAATTTGTTGGAGCGGATTTCGCTTAAGGAACGAGTCGAGCAATCTACTCAGGGAAAGTGCTGTCCTACTTGTGTGCCCACCACCGTTGTATAGACAGACACAACACCGCACTCACTATCGTCGCAGTATAGTGCGCTACCATTGCTAATGTGGGTAGCACTACCGCACACCACGAGACTGGTAGT
Source organism: Tetramorium parvispinum (assembly GCA_011638315.1). Taxonomy (NCBI): domain Eukaryota; kingdom Metazoa; phylum Arthropoda; class Insecta; order Hymenoptera; family Formicidae; genus Tetramorium; species Tetramorium parvispinum. The sequence goes on along the minus strand of VBVR01000117.1, from coordinate 18,645 downwards.
TGCAACGTCACGAGCGAACGCACCTATGCGAAGCACTCGTTCGGGACGCCTTTATGTAATCGAGCGTGTAACGTGGCGCGAGCGTGTCGCAAGATTTCATGAATGAATCGCACGACTCCGTGCTTATCGAAACCGATCGACGATGGCGAAGAAGAATCGCGTAGCTTTGCCTCGACAAACTCGGAAAATAATATAATGAGCGAGACAACGTAGAATACTAATGAATCAATTACTAAAGCTAGTGTTCACCAATAAACGCTTTAAATGCTGATTATTGCACACATGATTACATAGAATATAATTATATTCTCTCATGTATCATATTCTTGACTATATCGTTTTTCAATTATGACTTCTAATTGCTTTTGCTTTAAAGAAAACCTTGATTCTTTTACTTCATTTTATTATTTATAATTATATTGCTCTCTATATTACATTTACATCTTATATTCAAACAACATAAAATTATACTTTCTACATTTACATATTCTTTGTTTAAATTAAATATTGGAAATCACATCGTATTAAGCGACTATACATATATTATATAATTTCAATATTGGTAGCATCAGATCTAAAAAATATGATCTACTGTTAATTTTTTGAATTATTATATAATTAAATATGTTGCAACTTTTAAATAATTTGAAATTATTGAGCATTCAATTTTTAAGATACCCATAAATACGGTATTTAATATCTTTAGTTAAGACCGCGTGCGCTACGCGTTTCAAAGAAACGTCTCGAGATCTTTCCCGCGATATTCTCGTTTCTTCATGCACTCTTTGTATCGGAATAACACGCGTTCACCGATTATCGGTTGCTCTAATCGCGGGTCACACGAGTCATGTAATTTAGCATTTGTCCCGCAGTGCAAAATATTTTCTGAATTAATGCATAAATAGGTTTACCGAGTGTAATGAATGTGCATACGTATTTGCTACGCGGGCCTCTTCGTTCCGCGCTCGAGCTTAATTTTAAACTGCAGAACTTGCGAAACGTCGCGGAGATACGGTTGCCGCTTTTCCAGGAGTACGACGGTTACCTTTTCGCCTTTTATTCCAGGAAGACATGTACGTGGAATAGGACGAAAAAGATTTTCGGAGGCGGGAAAGCGCAAACAGAGAAATCCTAGTTAATTGGTCGAGCACTGACGCACGAAACTATTCGTTAGCTTTCAGTTAGACATATTCATGTACTTTAAACATCAAATATGTCGTTGCAATTTCCGAAGGCGATAGATTAATATTATTTATTAGATACTATTTTAAGACACGCAATGTCTTTCGTCCGAAAGTCCTACCTGCCTAGCTGCTTTCTCTTCTTGTCTTTAAAAGCAGAAAGCTAAAAATAAAAAAAATGATTCGGAAAGAAATTAAATCAGTCACGTGTGATTTAAAATCAATACAATTATTCACCATTATTCGTGTATGTTTTTTACATTCTTAAATGTGTGACTTCGTTAAGTGGCGTAAAATGTCTCATATACATATTTAATTGCAAATTTTTCGCCACTTCTTCTACAACGTAAATCTGAATAAGTGCATACATAATGATCGATAAATATTGATGGGCAAAATAATCTGTCGATTCAGCACTAATTACAATGCCACTTTCCAATTACTTTTTAATTGAACTGCAGAAAATCAGATGGATCAACTTTACACGGTGAGTTTTACCCGGTGTAACGCATTCGCTCGTAAACGGATGACCATTAAAGATGTTAATGCCCCGTTTGTATTTATAAATATTCAGTCCTTAATGTATATCATTAGCGTTTAACGGCACAGATCTCGTGACGCGTTTCGAATGCATAAAACGCTAATAAAGCTTTAATACGCTCCTCTTTTTTTCCCTCGTCATACAGTTATTGCATATCACTGCATGCGTGTGCGGCGACGCGGTTGTTTTACGTCGCGGTATGCATATTTACGCGAAATGCAGGATGAAATCGACGCAATAATTAAGCAGCATCTTTCTCCGCGATGCGGAGGAATTAACTGTACACGAAAAGCCCGCGATAATTATGGAGTACGACGAGCGAAACGTTGAGTTTCACGTGTGAAATGTCGAATCTGCGAGCGACTCCTGCTACATCTCCATCTTGACACTTTCTTCAACACGGCTTATGCAATCGCGTCAGTTTTCGTCCGGAGATCCCGTGGGGACGAGCTGTTATTCTTGCAACCGATGCAATTAGCGCGTTCTCTAATTATACGAAGAATTGAATGCGTCCATTATATGGCGAAATAGATGTTTTAGACGAAAAATATTACGACAATATTGCTTTCTTAAAAAGAACAAAAAGAACTTAAAAAGACAATAAATATACTTCGTGTCTAGAATGTCTCGATGATAAGTATTAAAAAATTACAGGAAACAGCATTCTTACAATGACAAGAAATTAATAATTTATAATACACAAGCTATTAAAAATTAAAAGTGTTTAAATAACTTTAAAAATTAAACGAGTTTAAAATAATTAAAAACAATTTTTTGGATGAATATTTTAGCAGATAACATTCATGAACATTTTTTAATATAAATTTTCAGTTTTTTCTACAATAAATTACATGGATAAAATGAAGTTTTTGCTTATTTAACATTAATTTTTTTAAAAATCTATATGAAGAATTGCTCTGTCATTTTTAAACTTTACAATTAACCCCTTCATTTTTGCTGCTCAGCGGGGGCGACATTTTTAACAGCGTGAAACGAGGGGAAGGGGACATCGAGCCAATTAGAGGAAAGCTTCGTGTGTCGCGAGGGTAAATATAAATCTCACGGGATGCACATTGCAACCACCGGGACGGTAGCAGGCAACGCCCTTAAAAGCGGAGCGAAAACGATGGTGATGGCGACAGTGCAGCGAGAGAGAGGTTCTCTCGGAAAAGGACGTCACGGCGGGCGGGATGCGGGTCGAGGCAGAAGGGGGAAGCGTAAAGATAAAGAAAAAAAAAACGAAGGAGGATACTCTCTTGGCTTCAAATCAAGGACCAGATGAACCGGTCTACCCCCGTCCGCGGGATGCGTCGTATTTTTTTTTCAGCCTTCTTCTTCCCCCAAGCGTATCCTTCCTTTTTCTCCCTTCCCTCTCGTCCCCCTCTCTTTCTCCACTCCCCCCGACTCCAATGGCCCCATCGACCCCTCTTTTCATCTCTCGGTCGGATTCTCGCAGGTGTCCGAGGCAAGAGATGCCCAAAAGTCACGGCTAGGATGGACCAGATTCAAGATCCTCGCGTTGTTATCCTAGGAGGGTGGGAGGAGAAAAGAAGGATTGGAGAATCCAGTCTTTCGTCGAACGATTCGCCAGGATTCATTTGGCTGATGCGACGTAGCGAGATTCGATTGACAGAGACAATATATGGGATCTCTTGCTTCTCGAATATCTGTTGGAATAAAATCACTTCGCGCTTACTACATTCATAATTATAGATATCTTGCTGTAGAATTAAAGCGATATGTATAAAACGAGTAGAGAGACTGAACAAAATTATCAATCAATATAACATTTTTGAATCTTGCCGATAAAAAGGAGAGCACGAATCATCTGTTTGCGAAATACAACATTCCCGAGAGCATTATTATTAACATGACATACATTGTACACTCACAATCTGCGGATGCAATTATATGTTTTACAATAGAGTATAATATTCTTCGAAACATAAACGGTCTCTCAGGAAACCTAATTTTCTTTAATAACACCTCCTGTCACGTTGTCCTGTTTCGGTTGAATATTCGTTGCACGCCCACTTAAAAGGACAATTTCCCCGATCGTGAGAGTCTTGTGGCGAAGCTCGCCTTATTTCTTTTGCGAATCGCAACGCGCGCGCTCAGGTGATCGAACTCCGTCAAGGGTCGCGCGAGGATCCTCAAGGAGAAGGAAGAGAGGAACGCCTCTCCCGTGAGCGCTTTTTGCTCCGTGAAGGACCGCCCCTCGCGCAAACTTTTTTGTCCCTCCCTTATGACTCGGTAATTTAAATTTTCGAAGCCACATCTTCGAGAGAAAGAGAGAGAAAGCGAGAGAGACTTTTTGTGGCAAATGAGACTCATGCGCGCGCGTCTTTTACTTCGACGCGCGACGTGTTCTCCAAGATCGTGTCTTTCCACTTACGATCAGGATCGCGAATCTACTTTGAAAATCCTCGTCCGAAGGAAATCGCACGACGGTCGAAGACGTGCGAAAGGAATAACTAAAGAGGTATCCTCGATTCGAATGCGAGACTGCAGCGCAAAAGGCGAAGCGAATCGTTGACAGTCTTCTTCCTCTCTCAATTTTATTCTATTCGCGCAAATATATACCAGGATCGATGAGTTTAACTTTAATGATATGGTCTTTCGACTAAAATTATTCTTTTCTCCCTGCAATGTCAAAGTACAGATTGTTTTTAAAGCTACAATTGAATAAGAATTTTTGGAATCTAAAGCTCTTACGACATTTTACGGTAAAATAATAAAATCTTATTCATATGATATGGATTCCAGTGAAACTTCCTTACTCAGTATTTTAATTCCCTTTATAATGATGATGAATCTTGGTCAAGTTCTAGATATGGGATATGACGCGGTCTATCGCGCACGACCTTTAACAATCGGTCTTGTCGAGTAGTCGTTTATTATCAACGCGGAAGCGGCTTCCGGCCGGTGGCAGTGCTTCCTTCCGGCCGGGAATACAATTCGAAAAGTCCACGCCTTGTCGCGACAAAATAGCAAAACGAAGTTTTTTTTTAAGCAAGAAAACGCGGAAAGAGAAAATGCTGACAAGACGTGTTACTTACCAACGTTTGCAATAACGTATTCAGTGTTCGTCGCATTGTAATGTACCTCGCTGATACATACCGATCGCCCGCACGGCGATACGATGGCGTAACGGTGCGCATGCAAACATTTATTGTTGCTTTTGAAAGGAAGAACGCGTGACAGCATCGAAAACGAGCAACATCTCATGAGAGGTACAAGGTCTCGAGCATAATGCAACCTTGAAATCACGAGGAAGACGAAAGTAATCGCTCGCGATACGTGTTTTGCTTTTATGGACTGAATTAATTAATCTGTCTTTCGTAAATAGTTGACTAAATTAAATATATCCTTTCTTTTATTCTTTTTTGTAAGGTTAATTGGATCGAGTTGTGCTAATAGATAGTGGCCATTTCAATGATGTATATCAATAATAAATGAACATCTGTCTGATCATGATCATAATTATACTCTGTTGTAATTAGACTTTAGTATGAAGCAATTTTTCGCTAAATGATTGGCACTTGTGCGAAACGTATTCAATATGTAAATATATCTCGCTTTACCATAAATTAACTCCATTTCCGACAATCCATAATTTGTGTTGGCAAAGTCAGAATTTATGTTTATAATTTTAGTGCAAACATGCAATAATAAAAGAAGAATCAGAAAACATACACGTATATAAAATATACATACTTACGTATATCAAATTCGCGATATATAAAATTATAAATTATGATCCATTCTAAATCTCTGGCGCGATTTACAGATTGTGAATTTATAAATTATGATGGATTAGATGAACTCGAAAATAACTTCATTTCCGTTAGACATTTTTCGCAATTTATTACAATTAATGATTATACTTAGCTTATGAAAAGAAACGCATTTTCTTATATTTTCTAACATTTTAACAAAACAAACGCAAGCTCATTTATCACGTTTATTACGTAAAATGGATGTTTTTTTTTCAACGTGCATAATGAAGCACGTGCGATTAAATAATCGACATGGCGTTCCTGAAGATAAAAATATAATACTTCTGTCATAAAAATCAATTGTCTGTGCGCTACAGGGAACCTTGACGCGGCTGCACCTGTTGCGTTTAATGGACTTTCACCCAGTTTTCAGGCTGGTGCAACGAGAAATTGCTACATGTAATCTAGCATAAACGCAAATTGTCGGGTACGTCGCCGAGCCACGTGTTCTTCGCGATGCCGACCGTGTCTCTCCCGATGTGCGTAACTGCATAATGTGAGCGTAGCGCTTCGGAGTAGACCCGGGTGAAACGCCTTTATCTACTTTGGAGCAATTTATACCAATTTAACACGCAGTCTGTATTTACGTTTCATATGTGTCTTTACGATTGTTGTCGTTTGTCACCCAGTCCTACATTTCACACCTTTCAAGAACACCAGTAATACGTTCATATAATTTTTAAAGCTGTATTTAACAAGTCATTGCGAGTCTTTTACGAAAAAGAAGAGTCTTTTACGAAAAAACTTGACGTAAAAAATTTCACACATGTAGCAATTAGCAATCGTTGATTAGCTAAAACAGTTGGGACAGCTGATGTACAATACAAATAATCACATAAAAAATGGCAGAAAAAAATCGACATTATTATTTTCTCAAGTACTATATCGTAATTAAAATTATTTCATAATTTAATATAATTTATTATAAATATAATAAAAATATTAATAAATAGATAAACAATAATTTAGAAAAATAAAAAATGTATTCGCTTATTTTTTTTATTTATATAATATATGCTTTATATGTATTGATGCATTTTATAATTTGAGAAGATTCATTCCATTGTTTTTAATAAGTAATTTTATTGTTTTACCATCGTATAAGTTTTTAATATCTGTTTTATTACTATTATATTATCATTTTTCTAAAAATGATAGGGTCATTTATATAAAGTGCTAGTAAGATACGATTACTCCTTCGTTACCTGTTGGCTAAGTGCTAGTTCGTAAATTAACAATTATGTAAGAAGGAGAAGGTCTTACAATTAGCCCTGATATCGCAGCAGATAAGCAGGTAAATAAAGCGTCAAGATGGGCGCATACATATCGTAGAAATATCTCGATCTAATTAAAGGCTTATCGCGGACTCGCCATGGCGGTCGCTCGCGCGGAAAGTCGATCGCCGACGATCACGTTCGCGAATCGCGCTCGGATTCCTCGCCGCGGGAGACACGCGCGAAAATCCGATATGTTCGCGAGAAATGTAGCTGTAGTCGGTGAACGCGCACGCGAAACCGGAAATCGCATGGACGACGGACTTTTCTACATTTGCAGCGCGAGCGAGCGCTCGTTGAAGCATCGCGGTGTTTAACACGAAAGATCGCGGAGGGGTCTCCGTCTAAAAAGGCTAACAAGAAACGACCCCTGCGGGCCAGGAGAACCCGTTTTACGACTCTTACTTCTTCCCTCGCGCGGCCCTCGGCATCGCCGGACCCCGAGCGTCTCTACTTCTCTTTTTTTTTCTCTCTCTCTCTTTTCTTTCTTTACTCCTCTTCTTTACTCCCGCAGCATCGGCTTTCGTTGCGGCGCGTTTTCGAGGATTCGAGCCGCGATGAATTCGCGAAATCCTCACGCAATTACTTTGTACGGCTTGATACATTCGACGGGATGTATATGCTTATCGCACCCGTAAATCGTACAAATGAAACGTCGAAAATTGACGCTCATATAACGAGGAAACGACGCGAGGATCACGTAACGACGTAACCGACGAAGAAACGTAATGAAATCGCTGAGACTAAATAATATCCCCGGCGTGTTTGTCTTTTCTTGTTTGGTTTTTTTTATACTGCAAATATGCATATGTAACTTTACTTTTTATGTTGAATTAACATATTTCCGATATTCTCTGACTTCATTGGGATCATTCGAATCATAACATGGCTGGTTTTGTCGTTACTTACTAGTAACATATTGTACATAAATTTTAATTTTCAGATCTAATTTCTTCTTCATATACAATACATAAAAAAAATATTATTACGAACGAATATTATAAAAGTTTTCTAAATACCAAAAAATGCATATATATTATAACTAATAATAAAATATTATATTATATCCTAATAGAATACTTCATTCACATAAATTTACGCTGCTATTTTGAAATGAACAATGCTTTTGTCAATAGAATATGATGTATAAGTAGGTAAAGGCAAAGTTCTTTGTCAAGTTTATTCTTTTTCTATTATTCGAGATAAAGAAACTTAAAAAATAATCATTTCTCCAATAAAACATAGTGAGACTCATAATGCACAATGCTTAACGAGTATTAATAAACACATTACACATGTCCAGCGTTTTGAGAGACATTTTAATCTCCTTCACTGACGCACTGAGTATACATATGCATGTAATACATAGCATCGCGACAATACGGGACTACGCGGCAAAACACTCTTATCGGCCGCCGTCAGTCCGTGGCAATTTATACCAATTGAGAGGAGCCCGTATGTCAGCAACACGCGACCTGGTCGTCTGGTACCGCGGCATTAATGTAACTTAAGGGTGCCCGTCCTCGGCGACAGGGCGCGAATGGAACAGGCAATTTTTGAATCACGTTTTGAATGGGGTGGCGCCGTCATGCGGGTTGTAGTAATAATGGGGAATCGGAGAAAACGAACTGATCGACGTTTTTGCGCGGCCGATGATGTGAATCCCGATCGAATTGCCTTCCCAGATTCTCACGGGACTCGCATGATGGTGGTCGCGTGTGCTTCAATGTGATGTGTATTATACATTGTGGCAAGCAATAAAAAAGAGCAGCTATCAAGAATCTACTTCAAATTTCAAAAAATCATTGTTTATTAATGGCGTATGAATGTATGATCTTTTCATAATTTATTAGAAATACAAATTAGCTGTTAATATTTAAAAAATATTAAAATAGTAAATTTTTTAGTTTTATAAAAATGTATACTTTGCAAAAAAACTGAAAAACTTTTGTTAAATAAAATAATTTTTTATTTCTTCAGAAAAGCATACATTTAGAATTTTCTATGATATCTCTTTTCACGATTTAAGTATTTACAATTATTACATTTGACTCTACTGTAAATTTCCGTTAATTTAATTTGTGGTAATTAATATATAAAACAACTTTTTATTTTTATATCAAAACGAAGATTGAGTTAATGCTAATAACTTTGCTGTCAAAACCGGGTAGAAGATTTTACTTCGATAACATGCTCGTTTCGACCTTGGTCAGTGTATAATGAATTAATGAAGAATAAATTTATAATGCGTAAGTATCTCATTGTACGAAAAATCTGCTAATATAATATTCTCTTGTATTAAAGCTTTAATTTAGACATTTAGATATTAAATTTATATATAAAGTTTCTAATTAATTTCTCTGTAAAAAAAAAGTTTCTAAAAATCGCTTCTCCATTTCACTGAGTATATTTATATCCATGAATTCGAGCTTTTAGGCTCGTAATTATATTTCATTGTTATTACATTGAGGAGAAAAAGAATTGTAGAATTCAATGGATGGAATGTATTACTTTTAATAATTTTGTCAAAAATTTTTAATCCTTAACATTGCACAGAATCAAATTTGATATTTTTTAAATAAAAAATTAACTTTTGTCCTTTTGTATATTGTTATCGATTATTGCTATAATATTGCAATAACCTAAAGATTGGATAGTCTTCAGCTTGAAGATAAAACTGAACAATTATTAGTTGATACAGAATTGCAATACGATGCTTAGATCGTTTGCGCTTAGACAGGCGCTGTTATCGATCAGCGACATATCGACGTTGATCATCGCGACGATTGAAAGCTAATTCCTTAGCGTTTATTGGCCGGCCATCCGCGTTTTACAAGTCGCCCGCCGAAGCATCGCGCGACTGGTTCGTTTAATCCGACGTGTCGTTATTTATCAGCATACATCCGCCGGCCGCATATCATTACACGGAGCAGGATCGGATACGCGTTCGCGTATCCCCTCGTAAGTATGATTGAGTAAACAGCCGGGCGGGTTTTCAGCACGGCCCGCCATTCCAGTTCGCCTTGGATCCGCCGCGGAGTTTCTTAACTTCCGTGGACCCGGCGAATCGCGCGTGTCCGCGGATATTTACTTCGTTTTCTGTTTAATCCGGTTGCGAGAGGAAGTTGCAGAAACATCGCGTATGCACCGGCGTCAATGCGGCTGCGGCAGCTGATTATTCGCCGTGAGTTAGAACTATTAAGCAAAAGTTGGAATCGTATCTCATTCACTGTTGTAAATTGCCGTATTTTTTATCTCATGAACAAAGTATCAGTAAACTTTAGCGACTAATTGATTTTCTATTAATTTACGATATTAATTACACGTTTTTACACAAAATAATTTCTTAATGATATAACATTCTGTAATTAAAAATAAATAAAAAATGTATGACGGCAGTAACTCTGAGTAACTTTGAATTTAATAAAATGTCATCTTGGACTATCAGTTTTTCATGAATTTTTATTTCCGTTTTACTTACAATTAGCTCAAACTCGCTTTAGCAATTGCGTTGATTACTAATTATGCTATATCAAAGCTGCGTACTTGTGAAAATCTAAATTGGGGATTGTTCCTGTGGGATATTTGATATCATCTAAAGTTCCTTGACTTTCTCTCTCGAGTTATGGTAGAAAATTCATCGTAGCGCCTGTGTTCCTTTTCCATGGAAGAGGCTGTTTGTAATGCACGATGGCGGAAGAGCACACGCCATGGCATTTCAATCGTATCGGCTGCATATCACAAACGTACCTATTACGAACGCAGCGATTTTTATGATTTCCTTGTTGCTGTTATTCGATACCATCGATATTTTGCAGGCGCGCGTATTTTCGCGTGTGGAAAGATAATGTTTTGCGCTATCGTCTCGTCGCCTCTCCCCCCGTAAATTCACGCACAGTTACAAGGCCGTAAAAAGGAAGTACACAAGAAATTTGAAGTCGGCGATATCTCGACGATCTTTCCGCGGCGGTTCGAGAAACATTCCCATCCCTCCCCGACGGGATTAATCTTGTCAGTTACAGACGCGCGGACGAGAAACCGATTAAATCCGTGGTTTGAAGTTGACCGATGCTGCTTCTATCTTCCGCATTAGCATCACTTTTACCCGTATGAACGGTATAAAGTGAACCGCGGTTCACCGAGGCAATTGCAAATCTAACGGGTCGCACGCCACGCCACGGCCGCGCGCCGCGCTGCGTCGCGGTATGGCGCGGCGCGGGGTTTTTCGCCGATTGCTTTTACGACTCGCTTGATGTAACGGTCACCCGCAGCGGACTTTGTAAGTAGTCAGTTGTTAGCCGGCAATTTTCAACAGCAGGCGCTTGTCATTAAACGTCAGCGTCACTCTTAACCACTTGAGGCCATCACGCTTAAAGCGAATCGGCCAATCGCGGCCCGTAAATACGATCGTCGTCCTGGCCGGAGGTCTAACGCGCGAGTTGCGCGCGGCTAATTCTCTAATGCGGCGCGCGTACGCCGCTCGTCTCGGCCGCGGTTTATGCACGTGTGGCATTCTTAATAAACGGTAAAAGCCTTTTTTTCCCCGTCCTACAATTAATTACCCGTCGGGTTCAAATATTATTTTTTTCTTTTTTTTTGCGGAATGTGGGTGGCGGCTGTTTTATTGTTTGAAATCCCCGATCGTGAGATATTATGCTCGGTGATTAGCTCCCGGTTATATGCGGGCGAACGCAATTCGACATCCTCATCTACGCGGCCTATCGCCGTCGGGTATTAGATCGGTAGCCGCTCGAGGATGCAAGGATAGCTGCTTCCTAGGTTTACTGCGCGTGAATGATTTTGTACATCTAACGTCACTACATTTACATTTGCCATAAATTATATGTTACGTGTAATAATAACAAACTGCAAAGTGCTCTGTAATGAAACGCACTGTAAATCAGATTTACGCGCGCTTATATTAGACAAAACGATAAAATACGCTCGTGAATTTTACGTTTCATGTTATATTTATTATTTATTTTATAAAATAAGATACGAAATAAATGGCTGTAATTACAAAAAAATCATTATATAATAAAAGATTTTTTAATTTTAAAGCCTTCGAGATGATCATTAATAACGATACTTTTGATCAACTGTCGAAATGTTTTAACAACTTAACAAAGTAGCTTCAGCAATTATAAGACAAATTATTATATGAAATGACAAATGTTGTTTCAACTAATATTAAACGGACATTGACATCTTCTTGAGGCAAAAAAATTATCACATATTTATTTTTAGAGTTTGAAAAATCGCCAAGAATTTCATCGTCCAAATAGCGAGAGACAAAGTGTCATTTTAATTTAGGAGAAAATTGATTTTAAATGCTCGTACTCCTAATCATCGCGTATATGAATGACTACAGAAAAATTTCTGCATCTATTAAACAATTTTCTCAGCATCAGGTTTTTTCATCTCATTTGTTTTAAATGTGGACAGCTTATAAATAAAATGAAGTCATAGCAAAGCTCTCGCGCGAGCAGGATAGAACTCCACCTGTCGAGTGCCTTCTACATTCCGGCACGCAATTTCATTCATTTCGATTCGCATTTAAGTTTTCAGTCGCCAACGCCCGATATAGATCGCGTTATGAATAGTGCAACGTCGTTCCTGGGGCGTTCAGCATCGTAGCCCCGCGGAGTATCGTAATTCTCTTTATCGCATCGTGTCTGCAGTCCGCCGCTCGCTCGTGTATATCAATGCGATACGGACGAATGCAGCCGCGCATACATGCATACGCATGCATGCATGCATAGGGTACACACGCGTGCACTGCACAAGGAAAATTGCGACCGGGGCCGATAAGAAGAAATCCAAGAGAGGCGCGTATATTCTCTCGCGCGATCGCGAATACGAGCCTTTCGCCTTTTGCAAATAGAGCAAATATTTTTCATCAGGGGGATTTGCGAAATATTATCTAATCTTCTTCCGGGAACGGGAAAACAAGTGTTAAAAAGCGTTTCGAAAAATGTCATGAACTAAAGAAGAATCTAAATATCTAGAATCAAAACAGATAAAAAGATATTACAATTTAATTAAGCGATAGAAATGAATTTTTCAGAGATAGAGTTGCAGTAAATATAGACATCTGTTGGAGCATGCTCCTAATCGCGCGTGCATCAATCTGTTAACAATCTTTGAGAGTATCGCTGATGCAATTTCCTTCTAAAGGAAACATCGATTTACAATGCAGTCCATGAGCAAGTTTCGCGAAAGAATCTCAGACTATCATGACGCCTGAAAAAAAAACTGAAATATCTGTCCTATTATTTATTAGCTGTCATTTTGACATTTTATATACGTCGATGTATTGCGAAATCTATGCAGAATCGTTACATCGGGGAGAAAAAAAATGGGCGTATCACGCGGAAAATTTTCTGTTGCGCTACTCACATACGCAGTCGCGTTTCTCCTTTGATAAACAAACAGCGTATCAGCAGTCAGTTTAGCAATACGCTCATCTCATGCCACAACGTGGCAGTTATTTATAAATATGTATCAACGACTGATTAAAAATGAAGAATCATCGTGACGCCACGCATGCGTGGGGCCACAGTTTTCCAAATGAATACTCGCTGCACTTGCGGCAACTAAAAATAGCGACGGTATTGTTGCATGCTTATGACACATATTCGTTCGAAAGATAATTTCAGATTTAGCCCATATACGCCCGCCTCGTTTATTTACATCAATCGAGCGGATCAGTTGTGCAGTATAAAATTCTCAGCGATATAAAGAGTGTTTATCATACTAAAACGCATACGTATATTTGCACGAATATATGATACTTGTTAATGCTACGTGAAATGCTTATTGCACAACACTTCTACACATAAAAAATATATTTTGATGGCTTGTTAATGAAGAGATTTATGAAGGCTTTCAAGACAACTTGTTAAAAATCTTCAAGTACCTAGATGTCACAGATTGACATTCTATTCATTATAAAAGACAAGATCTCATGATTTATGAATATGTATTCTTTATTTCTCTTTTCATTATCTACGGCATCGTTTAATATGAGAATATATTAAACAGGAATAAGAGGCATCATATTCTGTTTAGAGCTCGAGGCTCCGCAAGATCTTAATCCAACTTTAGTAATAGCAGACGTTTGACACGTAGCTCTGTTCCTGCAACAAGGAATCAACGTGTTTTATCCGCTTTTAATGGTGATATCTAGATAGCAAAATCATTTCTCTCAAGTCGCGAGTACTTTGCAACGAGCCGTGGTTCGATTTACATAAATTCCAGCGTAAAGAAAGAGAACAAGACGTGAACTACCTTATTACTCGCTTCCATCTGCCCGTCGCGTTAAATCAAGAAAATGAGCGTGGCGTCTAATTTCCTCGAGGGCAGTGTCGCCATTACAAAGTTCACATTCGACATTGTAAATACTCCGAATTCCTATAAAAGCGACTTATCTCGATGCTGTACATATATTGCGAGAAGGAGAAAGTACAACACTCAAAATAAGAGTACTTTCTTCAAAAATCATATTGATTCACGATAAAAATGAAGAAAAATTATATCCAGAAAAAAATTGAATTAGCTTTAGTATTTTTATCACAAACTATTGAAGATAAATTTTCCTGTTTCACTGATGTTCATTGATGTCTTCTTTATTTCATCGAAAAGAAATTAATAAGATAAGAAAAAGTGTTTCGAAATCTTAAAATTTGGAGATTTATATTTGCGAATGTTTCGGCACTCTCAGACATGAAATAACATATTTTCGTAGTCCGCTTGTACCTTTCTTGACCACCCCATATTATAATCCGTTCTTTCGTGAGTGCGAGTTCGTGCGGAATGAAACTATTTTTGCAGCCGCGAATCTTGTCATTTGCAGTCGCCGCGGCTAGTCCCGATGCGGCCCCGCGGATTCAATAAGCTGCTGGCCCCGGTCTTGACTTGTCGCTTTCCGCCTTGTCGACGACAACCGCGCGTATCCGCCGCTGGGCTTTACACGCAGGATGTCCCGTTTAAGAATATAAATGCGGGCTTGCTCCGTGTACAAGCGCGTATCCTTCGTCGAGAAAACGAAGACACGTTTTTACGAGACACGTGTAGTATAATGAGCAACAAACCTGTACACATCCCCGTCTTATTATACTCGATTTCCAGACAACCAAGTGACCGATTCAGATTATTCGTTATTTTTATTAACAAATGCGGATTATTTCATTTTATTAATGACTGGCTTTTTTAATGCAAAAAGCACTTGTTGGCTGTTTAAGCTTATCTAAATGGCAAAGCAAGAAATAATATCTCTTAAAAAAATTGCCCAAGTTCTTTCATTTCGAGATGTTATTTGCTGGCAATACATAGAGAAAAGTTTGGTAATTTATGGAATATTTCTCGTGAATCTCTGGATTTTACATCCAGAATTTTGTAAATGCATTTTTAGCAATTATGACTGCGATTCACACATAAGTACGCAATTACGATTCGGTTGACAAGTGACTTCTTAACGCCACTATAAGAAGCTGCTATTATTAGCCTCTCAAACTATTACTAGTTCACATTCGTATCTCGCAAGAGTTTTGTTCGCTTTGCGCTTGAAAAGTGCATTACTTATTATTTTGGATTGGAATATCAGACAGTTGCCCTTACGTTAAATGCCCATATGCATAACGGTGAAAGAGACCAAGTGCCGGTCAACGTATGCGTTTCTTCCCTCGCGCATTTCTCTCATAATGGAAGGCGCACTTGTCAGCGAGACTGTACCTTGCCCGAGTCGCTTTGAAAGCCCGTGTCCGTGCACGATTGTGTCAGTGAGGAGCTCGCGTGTGAGACTTAATTTGTGGTTTTTGTGACGTGTGCACGCACGCGCACGCACACGGGGAAAGGGCGATGGCGCGGCGCGCGTGTGAATGGGCCGAAGACTCACCTTGAAAAGGATCGTGAGTATCGAAAGAGAGTCTTGTGCGTGCCGCACTGGCCGGCACTGCGGTGTAACGTGTGCGACAAATGCGTGCACCGCGCGGCCGTTGGACGCGAAACGAACGAGCCGCATTTTTGCAGACGCGAAACCGTTAGAGCACGTCGTTATTGTGGTAGACGGCGATTGAAAGTGCGACTAGATCACTGCCAGATCCGCCACCGGACGATGACCAAGGGATTTTAAACGTTACGATCTTTACCTGGTCAAAGTGGTCTATTGTCAGGACGTGAATAAAACACTTTTAAATCTGAAGGCTTCAATTAAACGATTTTTACACGAGAGAAATTTCAATCTGTCTGCAGCAGATTTTCAGAACTGCACTGAAAACAAATCTGCTTAAAAACGGACGAATCAGAAAATCTTGCAGAATTGATCAAATATTCTGGCTATTATAATAGAATTCAATACTTTATAACTTATAATAACCAGAATTGCTATTATAATAACTAGAAATTTATTTATTCAATCCTACAAGATTTTTCAGATCCGTCTGTTTTTAATCAGAATTTTTTTTCAGTGTGTAGAATGTAATTTGGAAGTCTCGATTTGCGAAGCATGCATATTAATGTTGAATATTTCCCATTTAAAAATTTATAAATAAACTAATCAGTTTAAAAAAACAAGAGGCACCAGAAAGACTTCCCGACGAAAGTAATATATGATCGTGAAATATTGGCTGAGGCTTATTGAGGCGCAGACGGTACAAAATGTAATTACTCTCGAAGGTGATGAAAGTCGCGCTAGTCCTGTTCGATCGCGGGGATAATAACGTGCACGAATGAATCGCCTGTCGTTCGCGAAAATGCGAGTGCGTTCTTTTACGAGATGATACGCGCGCCAAGCGGATTTACAGCCTGACACGGGCAGACGCGGAAAATTTGTGGAGGAATTAGTAGACGCTGTAAACAGATCGTTCCCAAGTTCCATCGGCTCGTTCACGTGCTCGGGTTCGCGTCTCTTGGGCCACTTCATTATATCGTGTCGTGCCTCGTCGGATTTTATCAGAACGCTTTCCTCGAATCTCTCGCCGTCTATTCTTTTGTCAGTGAAAACAGGCACGTCGCACGACACGTTCGTCAGAGTAAGAAAGAGTTCAAATAGTACGTGATGCCCGACGTTTCGCTAACAGGGCCGGCCCTTTGTAACGACTCGCCGTGAAAGTATTATGTAGAAAAGCATGTTACACATACGTATAATCCTGTTTTATAGAAAACTCAAGATATATTCCGGATTCCGTGAGAGGGATCGCCGCGGCGCGGCGGGAGCGAGAGTTAGGTATTCAGGAAAGCGCGCGATTCATAGGAAGTCTGCTACGTGACGGCGATGTCAACCCGGGACGAAGAAACGAGAAATGATAATAAAAAGGAGAGAAAGAAACGAGGGAGAGGTGCGCGGTGGAAAGAAACGGCGAGGCGACGAAGAGACGAAGAGACGACGAGACGTTCGACCGTTCCGTCTCTCGCATATGTAATGCATCCTTAAGGAATTTTTTACCTTCGCCAGGCGCGCCTATCCTGTCTTTTACACGGAAAACAATTACGTTGGAAACTTTAATGTCGTATTTTTAACTAGTATGATGTAATCAATCCTGTTCTCAATGCAGTGTCTCTTTTTGTTGCTTTCTTAATAGTCTCGTAATTTTCTACGCTATTATACAGCAGCATAATATAATAATATATTAAAACATTAATTTTATTCCTTCTCTCTGAACGTTACATTGCTATGTTAATTATTTTTTAAAATTATCATTGAACAATTGCTAATCTCAAGAAAGATGCGACTGAAACCCGTTCTTTCAACTGTGCTGTGATATTTATAGACTGAACGAGAATTCATACAGAGGACGCGGCCTTTTGATCTCTGGAATTATCTTACTTCACAATACGCGTCCATACATTGCTACTTGGTGAGGCTTTAAAAAAATGTTTAATGGAAATTTTGGCCATTCACTGCCGAGAGTTTTGTTTCTAAACTTTTTGGAAGCTTTTTAAAAAGATCAATCATAATGTCTTCAAAGTAATAAACAAAGTAAAAAATTGATGAAGACCTGGCTGACACTCTTCAACATGAGAATGTGAAATATCCTCTGTGATAAATAAATGTTTAAATTTCGCATACAAAAAATTAAATATATATATGTATAAAACTCTATCTTAAAAAAAATTTCTGGCAGTAATAAATTTTTCTGTCATAGTAATATACCTACTATTTTTGCTTTAGTTACAATCGTAGTCTTTCATTTTTCAATTACCTTTATTTGACGATTAGAGAGAATTTTCAAACATTCCCTTTTTCTTACATATTCGTCTGAATAAAATCTTGGTTTAAAACTATTGAAAATGTTTCTTCAAAGAATAGTACTCGTATTTTGAAAGAAGATCTATGAATATCGCCTAATTTGATAAGTAAATAATCCTAAATTTGTAAATTACATTGTCGAAAGCATAAGAATATTAAATGGACGACTGATAATTTCGGAGGCGAAGTGACGTCATGGTCGACGCCAACGAGGGTTGGTACATTATGACAAGAAGGGACCATTTGACCCCACTCATTGTTTCTAATCCCACAATAAATTGAAGCAGCTGTACCGGCAATTGATACAAATTTACGTACAGTCCGACACATAAGGCGCAGATCTTACTTGTTGCGAAGCTGTTGTGACTTAGTCTTTGCGCGCATAACTCGTTTATTAAATTGTATTCTGTTCTGTATTTTACGTATAAATCATCTCTTCGATTATGATGAATCATAAGCTATTAAGAACAATATAAACATCATAGCTTTTATATCATCGAAATAAAAGACGTAAGTATTGCAATTGTTGATGCCATTTAAAAATAACATTTAAAAAATAAAATATATATTATTCTTTTTACAATATAAATGAATATTTTTAGATATATATATATATATATAT
>VBVR01000116.1:0-76242 GCA_011638315.1 Tetramorium parvispinum | reverse complement strand
GTAAAAGGATTTCCCAATCTATGAAAGCAATACGAAGATATCGTTTTACAAAAATTGTTGGTACCGCGGATGGCTACAGGATCCCCTTAAATGTGTATATTTATCTTGTAAAGGCAACTACCGTCTTTCCTCTTGAACTTCGATCAGTCTCGACGTGGGCGGCTCCTTGCGCTCTTCGTTGTCGCTATTCTCATCCGGGTCAACGAAGACCAATCTGGCGGCCTCTACAGGCGTGAGAACAGGAGTTGGTAACGTCAAAGCACGAAAGTTTGGCACCGAAATAGGATCTCTGGTCATACCAGAAGTACTGCTAATATTGCTAACGTCAACCGTCCTTGCCAGTCCCTCCGACGCTTTTTGCCTTCGACGGGCCAGCGTGTTGGCACTACGAGATTTCACCATTCCCGTGGAGGGTTCGATCACCTCGACGTCCACTTGCTGAAAAGGATAATACGTGTTTGCCTGCATGCAGGCCTAACTGGCATAAGAAAAAACGTTTATAGAGAATGTATTTCAGTGCTCATGCGGACACACATACCTCCTGGGGGCTCTCTTCGTTATCGTCATGTCCGCTGAGAACCGAATAACTACACTTCGTCGGGTGACTGAGCCTCGACAGATTTATTTGCGATAACTTGGAAATTTCCCTGAGAAAGCTAGGTCTGGCAGAGGGTGCCTCGTTTGGCGATACTCTATTGCTCGAGAGTCTAGGCCTTTGATTTCTCGGCCTCGGTTTTGAATTGTCTATGCCTGTTCCGCGAATCAGCAGTTCGGACACGGCGAGGGCAACGCTTTCAGCTCTCGGCTGCGGTTTCGGCCCTGACACTGTCAGCTTTTCCCACGTTTCCGTACCTGTCGAAATAATAATTAAAAAATTAATTGATTTATGAAAATCGTATAATATTGTACATTTAAAACTTTCATTGTATAATAATGTAACAATTGGTACCAAAATGAAATCTCCAAAGCTCGTTTGTCGCCAAACCGCCGCTCTCGCCGCCAAATATCAGCATGCAACTTGGCAGTCTGCACGCAGCGTGGCCATGAAGAGGTCCGGGACCCGGTTTGTTCTTCAGCATAGACCACGAAGCGCTGTGGACGTCCCATCGCCAGCAATCGTTCCTTTCCTGAAGGTCCGTCATGCCGCCGTAAATGTACATCGCGTCACCGTGCAAAACCGCTGAATGCTTGTGCCTCGCGGCCGGTCCACTTTCACTCGACGAAAGCAGATGCCAAGATTCAGTTTCTGATGAAGCAAGTTGGAGTTAATTATGCATCGTTATTGATCTCGAGCTATATACGAGGTGCAAAGCGACGTTACCGAAATGAAATGCCCACAGTTCGGAGGAGCTGCCACGTAAATCTTGATAACCACCGTATATGAGCATTTGTCCACGATGTACTAAGGCGGTGTGGCCTCTTCGACCTCTAGGAATCACGCAACCCCGTTGAGCTCTCACCTTTCTCCATATGTTTGTCTGAAAATCATAATCGTTCGTAGTTAGATTACTTTGGCTTTTCATCACTCGCGTTGTTTCTCTCGCAGAATTATTTTTTTTCCAATCATAAACCAACTTGATTCTACAGCTCTGCATTTTTGGAGATACTTGGGAAGATGACATATAATAAAACCGGCCAGCAACAAAAGGGATAAGGACCTCTAATTTGCGGCCCTCCAATTCTGCCGTCTGAATAGGCTCGGCTTTAGTTCTTGGGGCTGCGATAATCGTCGTTGCCACCGCCGCTGAATAGAGATGCAAAAATTATTCTCTCTCGCCGGTTGCAACGCGAATTCTCACAAATATTTCATTCATTGAAACGTGCGCTTACAAAGTAGGTATTATAAAACGCGACTGCTTAAGTATTCATTAAACAAATATTTCTCTCTCGTTGTCCTCTGTTAGTATTACATTATAGTACCATATACCATTTATAACATGGTTTATGTATGATTTTGTTTACACTGACACAAACTAAGCAAAAAAGACATTTTATAAATTACCAAGTTTAAAAATATTTGTAAAATCTAATATTAAATTGCGATATTTTTCACCCTGCGCAGAAAATATTTATTTATATGAATTAAAATGTTTTCATGCGATGTCAAATGATATAACATAGCAATGCTGTAGGCGGGAGGCGTAGTCGGTATTCACCGGTGAATATTTGAGCTTGGTAACGCATTCATAACTCGAGCTTTCATCCAGTCACGAAAGGCATGCGGCTGGATGAAGGAATGTATGCAATATGTAAAGCTACCGGTATTATAAAACTATAACGTGGATGTATTACGAGAGGGGAATATACGCGCAAAGACGAATAATTCGAAAAATACATGTCGAATTATTATATCAAACGGTATATAAGATTATACATATGTACGTAAGATTGATCCAATCTTTAATGTTCTGTGAAGCGTATAATATTATGCGATGAAGATATTTTATTAAGGCGGTATTGCATTGTTATTTATGTACGGTATTACAATATTACGGAAAGACTTTCATGATGCTTAGTATTCACAAAAGAATACTCAAGTGTCGTTATATAGGTAGATAGTAGATTTATTTTCGTGCTATTACCTTGGAACAATTTCCATGAAAAGTGTGCCGCATAAAAAAAATTCTTCGCGTGTCTATTATATTTACACATATCGATGAAATCAATACGTTGTACTCCTCCTCCCTCCTCCCTCGGAGAGATTTATCGCTTGGTCTAGCGGAAAATTCGGGCGTGCGTATCAACTGGCGTTTTAAAATCGCATTATCCTCCTTTTGAAATATCATGGTTCATGGAATTGCAACATGCGGATGAATAAATGAACCGTGTAACCGTCTGATGAATATATTCGAAGGGATCATTCCCATTTACACGATGATAAGTACAACTGAGTTGAAGACGAGATACAAGTTTCCAGTACCGACCAAGAGATGATCAAGATCGCTTGAATCCATCGGCTTTAGACGCCGCACTTTATGTAATTACTTTCGACACTCTTAGAGCCGGCTATCTCTGTAGTCGATCTTCGCGCATCGACGTACACTCACGAATACATAGAAATCAGCGTGCTTTGCGATAGGCATTATCCCTCCCTCCCCCCCGAGCAGGGTAAAAGACCTCGTGATTGCCATTACACATCAAAAGGACTACCGTTGTCCGTTCCGCT
Source organism: Tetramorium parvispinum (assembly GCA_011638315.1). Classification (NCBI taxonomy): domain Eukaryota; kingdom Metazoa; phylum Arthropoda; class Insecta; order Hymenoptera; family Formicidae; genus Tetramorium; species Tetramorium parvispinum. The sequence goes on along the minus strand of VBVR01000116.1, from coordinate 73,076 downwards.
TTCTGAGGGAGCTGTGAATATAGCTACCACCCTCGGGATATTTAGCCATGAATATATATTTTGTCATACATGAGAATAGCTGTTATATTTTGCAATGTGTGCGTTTTCGAGAAACAGAATTTATGAATCGTAAAAAGATTCAAACAAATATCTTATTATCGTAGAATGGCCTTCAATATTCACGGACTTTAAAGAGCGCTTTTTGCAAATTACAAACGTAAAAGAAATGGAATAGATGCCACATGCGCCTTCTTCCACTTTCTATTCTGAAAACAAGGTAGTGTTTTAACGAAGTAGGGAGGGAAAGTGAAAGAGACAGGGAGGTAAAGAAAGTAGGGAGAGAACAAACGCGCCGAGCAACCCCTCCGGCTTAACCAATCAGCTTTGCCTGACGCATTCGTAACGCAGATTTCAATAAATACACGGCGAACAGACAGAAACAGCGGAGAGGGATACACCCGTATTTCCTCCATGGTCCAACGATTAAAAACAAATGGACCAAGAGTAACTATGGTAACTCAGCCAAAAAAAATTTCGGGACATATGAAATCGCTCGAAAAGAGTTGTGTTTTCCCGTTCGATACAGTTTTGCTTTGTCTGTAACAAAATATTCTTTTCAATCATTCACAATTCAGTTAATAAAATTTTAAACTTGTATTATTAGGAGAAAGTTACAAAAAAAAACATTTTATTTAGATTAGACGATTGAATCCAATAACTGTATTTACTTAAAGAGAAATAAGACAGCGAAAGAATAAGTGCATCTCTCGCCGACAATGAAAGCTACTCTAAAAGAGATTGTCAGAATGATACGGCAGATGAAACCTATCGAGTGAAAGAGAGATAACCAGGTATTGCTGACGAAGGAAAATCAGTGTAGCCGGCGGTTTATCCACCTCATACCGAACCATATATCAAGCCATACAACGCTATTCAGTGCAAACTTGCAGATTTGATGGCAAATGGATTTACACGAATGAAAATAGAAACGACTTTATTTGATTAATAGTGCTATGAAAAATAAAAAGCAATATTCTTTTATAATCTTAGAATTTCTTAAATAAATAAACCAATATTTCAAGTTTTCTATTTTGATAAATAAGAAAATAAGCCAACGAATCGATGACACGTGATGCTTCGCATCCTACATTTGATGCCGGTATATTAATTTTTAATGCCTCGCACGTGAGTGGCAACTACCCTTGGGAGAATGAAGCCCTGTCTGGTTTCAAGGGTACGAATCGGCGAGAAAGCCTGTTAACACCAGCTGCTGCCAAAAACCACCCTCGACTTAAATTGCTCTTGAAGGTCTCGCGAAAGATGTACCGCCCTTGAATATTGTATGAAATTAGAGAGTACGTCAGCAAATGTTAATACTGTCGTAAGAAAAGTGAATAGAAATCAACAAAAAATTTTATAATATTATTATATGCTTAGATACAAGTACATATAAATCAGAAAAATAGAGTAATTAGTTTAAGTTAAGTTTAATTAGTTAATTAACTTATTAAAATTAATAATTTATTCTTCAGTTTTTAAGTTCTTAATCATGTTTATTTGTTTAAAGAAATGTTTTAATTAGATCTTTCGGAGAATTTTAAACTTCCTTTCCCTCGGTGCTCCGTTATCAAGTGAAATCGAAAGTATCGCAACTCGAGATCGTAATTTGTATATTGGATTCGTATATTGGAGATAACTTAAATCACATAAGTTTATTACATAAGCTATAATTATCCGTTAGGTAATTGCTTGGGATATCATCAATTTGAAGTTGATCCTTGAGCTCTCTCTCTCTCTCCTGAGATCCAATATTGCGCCTATATATAGTCTGAAGATCGATTGCAATCTGGTAGTATCTTCGAAAATGGAAGTAATGTCCCAGCACCTTCAACATACTATTCTACCGAGGAGATAGCCCATTCATCATCGATGTCAATACCCTTCTGTCATTCTCTCAGTATGAATGAAGCATTACGTAGACATTCTCTCGGCAATCGAAAGCACAATACGTTACATCAAACGAAAAACTTAATTTCCAGACAGGAAATGTAATATTTGAAACATCATGGTAAAATTATGAAATAATTTCGGATGATTTGTACATTTCATCACGGAGATAAGTAATAATCACGTCAATTAATTGTAAATTTATTCTTTTAAATTAAGATATTTACAAAATGTTGCCGCGTTTCGTCTAGAATTCGATATCAGAATTTCAATTGAATTCGTTACCAAGATTTAGTTAAGAACGATCCGTGCGGTCTGATTAGATGAGACGACGGACAGCCTCCGAATGGCCTCCAGGCAATCGCCATGGCCGTTTCAGTGATCAGAAGGAAGGTTTGCACCCCTTCGATTTGGTAAACGAGACGGAGGGCAATATTGGACAACTGCGTCGAAGTTGATTGACAATATCACGCATCGATACCTCAAATTTGAGATGTATGTACACGAATTCCATTTCATATCATTAAACAATAAATAAACAAAAAACGTAACATAAAATTTATAATTTTCTCAGGAATTATTATATTTGACGAAAATAATTTTATTATTTAGCGATACAAACGATGTGAAGAGTAATTTGCATATTACAAAATATTATTAAAATATTTTGTGTTATAAATAAAATTCTTTATTATATACGAGTTAAAATTATTAAGTACCGTAGTAATAGAATCTCTTTTGTAAGAAAGGCAAATTATTAGGACAAATGTTGTCTTCGTAAACGTGAGGTTGGTCGACGTCCGAACTAGATCACACTTGTTTACGCGAATCGACGAGAAGCAGCATCGATTTCGAGTTTCACACACAGGATTGGTTTTCCGCACGCGAGACATCTCCCTCGTAACCGGAAGAGGCCAACCACCCCCGGTTGCTCGTTTTGCGTCGCGCTTATTATTCTCCCCAAGGAGTGCTTGACACTGCGTACGGAGTACAACAGGATAACAACGGATAGCTCGGTGAATTTCTACACGTGCTCGATCCGCGGAGTCGTTATTGGCAGGATAAGCCTCAGTTGCCCTTGGTAGCTTGTCAACCGCCGCTAAAACCATCCCTCTGCGTTAGAGGCAAGGGAAAGTGTCATGCTACTCCGTAAAACTCGTAACCGATGACGTTGCTATCGATTAAGCGACGCTTCTCGAGGGTGCGATTTTTCTCCCGTTCTCGCTGACTCCTCGACGAGACTCCCCTGCTCGTCAGAGAAGATCATTAAGAGTTTTCTCAACGCGATACGATGCCGGCTGTCGGAATCGTTATCAGAAGTGTGGGAACATGCCGATGTTTGTTGTCGTAGAATGTCGCTTCACTGTAAGCGATATTATTCGCGCGACATAATTTCCCGTACAGTGAGCAACATTGTAGTCTACATTTATATTTTGCGAAGCATTACCTTAACGTTGTAAACCCAGAGGGGCGTTTCCGTTCCGGCAGAGAAGCCCAGTTCGCCGCCGAAAACGTAGAGACAATCCTTGTACGCCACCGCGCTGTGTTCCTGGAGAGCCGGTGGCCGTTCGCCGCCTGGATGTAGTTCCTCCCATTTGCTCTCCGCTAGAAGAGAAGCAAGGAAAAGCCTGTCACGTAATCCGACATTCTTATCCTCCCGGTTAGACATGCTGTTTCAGAAAGTGCACATATTACAAATGCAAAACTTGAAGCCTTTTTAATGCACTCGTTGCATTTTCATAACTGACTTCAGCCGGCAAAATGTATATTGCATATCCCAGTTTTTAATAAAAAAAAAACAATCGCTTTTCAGCATAATAAGACACGCGATATATACAATTAATTGCTAATTTTTTCGCGTTTAATATAATATCACAGGCGGATGTTTCATATTTTGTGAATTCTCGGAGTTACTAATTTCGCTAGATACATTTTTTATATGATATATAACGAGAACGAAGAGAAAACGGAAGGAAAAATTGAGATTTATCGCATCATTCGATCGTAATGGCGATAGTTTGCGAAGAGAATATTAAAAATCTCTTGTGTATCTGGCCTTCTAATAAAACAGACGTCTGAGCGTCCTTCGAAACTATCGTGAAGAAGAAACCAGAGTTCCCCTGGCGACGGTATAAAAGGCATAAAAGCGAGAACTCGCTCGGATAGTGCATAAATTTGCATTTTTTTTTATCGAAATATTCTTCCGATAGATATCGAAGTGAATCTAGATACATTGCTGCATGCGCCAATTATTATTTCTGTCTCTGTTCGTGCATTGAATTGATTTCATATTTTTTCTCGACATAATTTTATTTCTGTATTCCAGACGATAGCACAAGAAGCTTTCTATTATATTTTAATCTTTTAGATTTTGACTAAATCGTGGAATTATATTTGCTCATTTATTTTATATTAAATAATTTTTTTAACAATCAATTTTACATCCTTTTCTTTCCGCAAACACGCTCTTCTCTTTTCACATCTCTCATATTGCGTCTTTCTTTCATCCCGCAACCCTTGTTCTGTCCCTTCTATTCCGCTTCCTCTTTATTCACCCGGAATCGTTTTGAGGGGAATGATAATAGCCATAAATAAAAGAGAATACGAAATATGTGTGATTCGTGAACGACATTCAACCCGACTATCGCCTAATCCCGTAATATTCTCGAAAGCTTTACCTTACCGCGGAACGTGCTCGAGAACAAAGACCAAGGTAAGGACCATAACGTGCCGGCTGAAGCAGCTCCGATACCGCGAGAATGATACTAGATGTCCGACATTGATTACGTAGTACACGTGTCGTATCTAGTTTTGGCAGAGAAAATACCTCCCTTTGTAGAAAAGCATGCTTTTACGAAATTGCAGCGTGTTCGATGCACGAGAGATTCGGCATTTTCGAACGAGTGGATATACGTGCTTTATACGACAATTTCAGCCACTAAAACCACTTTTGTCTCTTTAAATATCTTTACGACATAAGTGAATTAAAAGTACTCTACATAGAAACTTTATGTAAAGAGAAATTTATATTTTTAAGAAAATAAAAATACAGAGACTTTAATTTTTGTATCTTTTTCTTTTTTCTCTTCGGCAATTTTTTTCTTCTATTAATTAAATTTTCTTTTAAAATATGCTCCATTCGTATTGTTACGAAGAATTTATTAGTCGGAGAAAAGTTATCCCTCTAACAATCTGACGATAGTAAAAGATGTAAAAATTATGTTTCGCTGGAGCACTCTTGTGATTCTTCGAATTATCACAATATTTTTACGGGCTCAAGTAGAGTGACAAAGCTAGCTTTTAAAACCGGAGGGTGGTGACAGCGGGGAGAACATTGTTTGTTCTCTCCAAGAAACGAAGCACTACCCGCCAACCCTTCCGCTGCTGCTCCAATATTCACCCGAACAAGCACACGGCCGAACAATACCCTCTGATTAAGAGACCCGTTCGTGCGAGCGCGAGCGAAGCGAATTCGTGCTACATCGACTGCACTTGACTTCATAAATCACCGCTCTTCTCGAGACTGCTTCAAGACGTCAACGTTCATCATCCTTCGCATCGCGTTAGAAATAAACCCGGCCCTTCGTTCATCAAACTATACTGGGGTGCGGCAAAAAAGAGTCACGATGTACGAGATTTTAATTGTTCGGAAGCGAGATAAGACGCTAACTCCCCCCTTGTGTTTGGGGATGAACGCGGATAAAAGCGACGGAACATTTCAGTCGGAGGAAAATCTCACCCTGTCACGTACATAAGCCACCGATTACTGGCTGGCGGACGCAATTAATTCACGTATGTCTGATCTCCGTGGAAACACCACGTAATTGTGGAGTATCGTCCGAGGATTTAGCTGATGTACGTAGGCTTTAATAATGGTGCATTATTGATCAGACTGAACCCCGTTGAAATTCCGTCGCGCACCCTCGTGCTATGGGGCGCGCCGGTTGATACGATGGGGTGCGCTGGTCAGAAACGACGTTGGTATTATATCGCGCACTAGGAGCCACTCGAAATACTGCTGTAGCACGCTCTCTCGAAATAATTCACTCTCAGGATTTTCTACGTTCTCGAAGCGGCGCATACCTGGCGATCAACTTTAATACCTAATGTATCACCGTATGCGATAATGTGTAAAGTTTCGGGGCTCACCGAGGCTGTATCGCCAGAGATCTTTGAGAGGTAGGTTTCCATTTCGGCCTCCGAGAAGATATACGTGACCGGCAAGTAAGGTGGCACTGTGCTTGCTCCTCGAAGGTGGTGCTGGTCCATTTTCAATGCCAGCCGCGGTGACCGAGCTCCACATTTTCTTCCTGAAACGAAACATGACGGAAATCGTTTTGTTATCAGATCCACTGTCTCGTATCGACGATAGATGGCCGTCGGTGGGAGATTTATCGCCGCGTTTCTGGCAAGCTGTATTAAATACATTGGTAACATGGTGACTTTATCTAAAGCCAATTAGAAGCTCGGGAGATTAAGTGGTATCCTGATAGATATAGATAGTCTTGTAATGGCATTGGTTTCCCCTGGTCTTTCGTGATATCTTATTCTCCCGCTTTCCGAATGTTTCCTTCGGAATTATCGAGAGAAGGAAGTCGTGCTCTCGGAAGCTGGGGATAAAATACATTCATCCGGCTAGTACTTCTTATCAGTTTCGCGCCATCGTACGACATCTTCTAATAGACTTAAACGGATTTAGAAAACAAATCAGCCGAATGCGATTTCATCTTCGCGATGAGTATATTTTTTTTAATACTATACTGAGAGAAAAATATAGTTACTTTTGGCCCCAACCATAATTTTATATTTCTAACTATAAATATGATTGATTTTATTATATGCATCATTATGTTAACCATAATTATCGTTAAAAATATTATAAAATTGGTGGTTGAGGCAAAATTAACTATATTTTTCTTTCAGTGTATTATTTTAATTAAGGGTTAACATTTATAATTTTCTAATATATATATAAAATTCTGACACGTGAATACACAATTTTGAATAATATGAGAGACGCAAATTCTTGTAGAAGATTTATAATGTTAAATTTAAAATTTATTGATATGTCGACACATAAGATAGATAATTAACGATTCTTGTTCAGAAGTTTTATTAGTAATCATGAAATAGTCGATGTACGATTTTATTGAGCGATAAGCAATTTCGAGCAGAATTTTCAGGAAATAAAGCATTGATTGGACGTCAGGTGCAGCGATTTTTAGGTGGTGCCCTCCCTAAAGCGAGGGATGCTACTGACCATCATTGGCCGGCTCGTGTTCCCTCGGCGCTGTTGCATTAGTAACACACCTCGCACATCTGTTCCAAGATAATCTATTTCCGCGTCCCTAGTTTCTTCACTCGATTTATCAACAACCTTTGCGAAAGCTCCACGGAACCCCTGATGGGATTTTTAGCACATTCAAGAAAATGCATGTTATTTATATCACTTTACATTCTAATGTGCATTCTATATTTTTCAAGGAATAATCAATTAGAATATAAGTGCTGTGCATTTTCCCAAGTGCATGGTCTCGATATCTAACGCTCGGTCCATCGCACGCCAACCGATAAAATCCAATTATACTCGAAGAAGCCGAGCTCGACCTTCGACATTGGCCTTATGAGTTTCTGCCCGCGCCTATATCCGGCGCCGGCACTCGAAATTCAATTACGGCAGCTGTGAAATTGTGTAAACGAATGCACCCTCACGTGCGTTCCGAACACGCGTTCACAAATATACGTTCGTCGTGAAATAATATCTTCCGAGGTAGATGCCGCGGTATAATTAGCGATCTTTTTTCAATAGTATTTATTTCATTATAAGCGATCCATTCAATGGCACGATCGAAAAAGGCTGTATGGGAAAAATAGAAATTTTGAAATTTTACAATGAATTTTTTCAAACATATTGTCATTAACATTATTCTATTCTTTACATTAAAACTAATTGCGAGTTTTTCTTCTTTTTATGAATAATAAGGCTTAAATGCGAAAAAATGCAAGTTTAATAAATATTAGTGTATCAGTATCCACGGAGTGAAGAAGCAGCGGGATGAGGAAACACGCCGAACAGATAGGAATTGCACAAAATTATACAGTTTTATTTTTCACAGTACAAAGTAGATACAACAATGTTCACTAACTATTTACATTATCGTGTAAATAGTTAGTGAATATTGTTGTGTACATACAAATCAGATACGTAGCTGTAAGCTCAAATTTGGCCGTGAACCAAGTAAGTTCACAATCTCGCGCGCGACGGGTTTCGACTCGCGAGTAACTCACGTGGCTGGAACTGCCTTGTTGCAAGCCCTCGAGATAGTCCGGATTTAGCGGCGAAATTCTAGAGCGAGCGACTCTAAGAATTTTGCAACGCTCCCACACGGACTTGGCCACCCGAGCGACTTCGTGTGGAGCATTAGGCGCCGCACATTGGAACACGCGCGAGGTCGCAGCGCCACGTGAACTTTACACGAGGTATAATTACGGATCATATTTCTTTGAGAAAAATAAAGAACACCACTATTTACTCTTCTTCCATAAACAAGTGCAATGTAAATTTATTATTATCATTAATATTTTTTCCCTGAATACATATTTATATGAAAAAAAAATAAAATTTTGTAAACAAAAACAATTATAAAAAATACATTTTTATTTAAACATTACATGCTTACTACGTAAAATGTACAAAGGTGATAAAGACTGAAATAAAAGACATTTTATAGGACTTTTTAGAAGTAAAGGACGAAAGTAAGTTTTCAAGAAAAAAATAAATCTAAAGGACATAGATCTAAAATAAAGGACTGTCCTTTGTAATATAGGATGGATAGTCACCATAAGTATAACTGTCGGGGAGATACCGAGCGGAACGTGCGGGGGAGCGACTGTACTTGAGGCAGCATTAACCCGTGCTATTTCTTGCTTTTATTTTATAGATTAGGTGGAAGCTTTTCCACTTGTTGACTGGAATCCGAACAATTAGAAAATTTAATTGGTATCATTACTGTCTTTCATGGAAATATAATAAACGAAGTTGGATTATTTCAACTTCTTTCGATACGTGTGGATTTATTTTTATCTCGTATTTTCTCACAGATCGGTGAGTAAGACGCGCCATTTCCTCTCTGCAGCTTCCTGTCGGAAGATCTCTCGGATATGGAACGTATACCTAAAACGCGCGATCGCTGCTAAGGATTTTACAGCAGCTGAACACACGTGTCTGTACTATATCGACGGATTCCATCGGCTTCCGGCAGAGAGAATGCCGAGCGATAATGTCCCGTCCGCAGATTTCAGGGTACGAGCCGTATCGGCCTTTGCATCCCCTCGATACGGACATACGACCCGAAAGCCAGGATTAAACGCGCGCCACAGCAATTTTTCAACGATTTCACGGGCTCGATTTTGGGATTTGAGATACGCGACACGCTGCAAGATTTTTTCTCTCGGAAAAAAATTCAGCCGAAATATCCGAATGTCAAAATCTCACAATCAGCTTTAAGTGCCTATCGAGCTTGACGTAAAATTCTCGGATCGTAGAAATAATTCTTATCGGTTGGAAATGATTGTATTCACATTGGCATCTTAATTAAAAATTGATTGTTTTGAAAAGTTTTTCTTGAATATTTAAATAAAAGGAGCGGAGTTAATTTTTAGATCCATTAAATATGACTGAAGAAAGGAGAAGTTTTTAATTCGCTCCGGAATTGTTTCTAAATGCGGCTATCTGACCTTCATCGCGCGTTAAATAATATATGTACACATTAAGTGATTAAAGGATTACAATTACATCTGATATTTAAATGCATAAGATTAATATAGAAGTCCAGGTGCTCCGCGACTTTACAATCCACAGTCAACAATAAGTTTCGAGGTGTCTCGACAGCCTAGTAAACACGTAATATCTGGAAATATCGACAATTGTCACTGGAAGAAACGCGTCCCTCGTCACGAGAGATGTGCCACGCCATACAATTGGGAATACCCTATCATCCCTTGACGTGGGAACAACGCCGCAGCCGCGAAGAGAACAGCTCGGATTCGAGAATCAGGCGGAATAGCAGCGGCGTGGAAGACGCACTACTCGCTCTCTTGCCTACGACGTTACCCTCGTGAGATTTAAGTTAAGGAGCTAGGTAGGGGGAAGAGCAGGGGAGATCAGAATCTAGTCAAGCCTTTGCACATCGAATATCGTGGAGATGAAATCGGCAGTCGGTCGATACCGCAGGTTTTTTTATCCGAACGGGAGATGATTCCGTCCTATCGCGTAATACTTAAAGTAATTCCAATTTCACAGACGTAAGATTCATCGTAAAATGAAAAGGAAATTCGCAACGTTGATATAAAATATATATTAATATATAAAAGATATATATTGCTGCGCAATATAAAATATATAATAATCTAAAGAGAGAAGTTATGAAGATAAACTCTCTAAAAGTAAATCAGTGAATCTCACTGTCAATCAGCGATTATACACTGATTGTCAGTGTTAAGTATACCACTAAATTTTTCAGTGGTATACTTAACACTGACAATCAGTGTATAATCGCTGATTGACAGTGAGTTTCACTGATTCATTTTTAGAGAGAATGTGATGTGCATGGAGAATATTTAATTTTAGCTCGTTAATTGTTCAAACTTGTATTCTCTCAAAATTGTACATCTCCATTACCAGTACTCCTCCACGGCATTGAATTTACTTTGGGCAGCATTTACATAAACGTTCTCCTTTAAACAATTTGGTAGGGCGGACGCCCTCGCGTTACAAGCAACCCACGAAGGACCGCGGGTAAAAGAAGCGCGATTCTTGTGCAAACACTGCGGTAGTTCTCATTACCGATCCCTTTGTGCCGGAAAGAACAGCCTCTAATCCGCTGCATATCTTAAGGCACGCTCATCCATTAGCGTTTTATTTAAATTGCAACCAGCGAACTCACGGCCTATTGCAAAGTCAACTTTCACGGAATGGTTTCAATATAATTATCAATATGAAAATGAAGCAAATGCAGCCGTCACGTTTTCCATATTTATCAGAACGGAATTTTTTTAGTAAAGTATTACGCTTCTCTTTACGACAGGAGGAAGGGATTACGAATTTCTGATTTATTTCATTTATTAAAGTGAAAATGCTCACTACGTGACGTCGTATATGGAACGTACAGTCCACACAGAGATATATGAAGAACATTGATTTTCTACGAGGTTAAGGACACGATAAATTGCAGGCAACTACTATAGCCACGTGACTTTTATCTCTCCGATGAAAATTTATAACTGCCTACGACAGTTTTTCGCTAATTAAAATTCTGTATCGCTATTCAGTCAACATAATTAGTGTTCGATTAAAAGAAATATGTACATGGTTTTTCGAGGAGACTAAATATTTAAAATAAATTATGACTGGTGCTATGAATTATTGAAATTATCACTTATTTAAACTAAAATTAATTACAACGCATTTCCTTCGGCCAATAGATTTTCTCGAAGGTTCTTTTCTTTGTCTGCAATAGAACAAAAACGTTTAAACTATGTCGAATATTTCTTCAAGTTTTAATAAATGTAACTGTCTAACATCATAATTTTATAGTTTTTACATTAATTCGAATATATTGAACCTGAAGGTTGATCTGATCAGCTTTGTTCTACGTTGACAATATTAATTAGACTGCTGATGAAATTTTCTCTTTTACACACTAATCCGAATCCATCTCGCTCTTCGAATTGCTTTTGTATTAGCAACTTTATCCATTAGTAACGCCAGTTAACAGGCTTACCTCTTAGCTCGGCGGACCTTTTATCTCATTAGCTGGGACGAATGCAACTCGTGACCCACATGCAATCGGCGATTTAAAAGCTTCCAAACACACTGCACTATACAAAGGTTGACGTGCTCTCTTTCCTTCCCTCTTCAAACGTGCATCTGTCGTCGAATCTCTCACGGCGCCGCGCACAGGTGCACCGGAAACAACACGGCACACGCAGGACGAACATACACGCGAGTGGACAGGAAGTGTCGGGGGACGGTAGTCTCGAGGAACTAAATGGGGCACACAGCGCGAATATAACAAATGAAACAACGAATATAACGTTGATTCGATACGCGCGGAATACAGAATCCGCGCGCGTAATCAGTCGACGCGCATCATCACTTTCCGCAGCGGCGGCAGCGGCGACGACGGCGGCGGCGGCGGCGGCGGTGGCCGTAGATCCGACACGCTCTCGAGGCCCACTCGAACCAGATCAGCCGCAGCACCACGCAGATCCACGATAGGGTTCAACGAACCTAACGCGCGCCGTGTTATTGAACGTCAGTTTTTTTTTCGCGCTATTATAGCCGCTGCGCCCGAGCTTCGCGTCACCATCGTTTCAGGTCTTACCTCGGGGGATAGCGCGCGATCGGCGCACCACGTCACGCACTTTTCGCGCCACGACACCGCCGGCACAGGTCCACGCCACGATCGCGAGCCCCTCGTTCTCGCCGCGCGCGCGCGATCTCTCTCTCACTCGCCGAAAGAACGAGGAAAAGCCCACGTTACGCGGGAACGTCGGGCTGCCTGCCGCTTGTTTTCTCCCAACTGCGTCCGGGTCGAGCACCTACCTCGCCGAGTCGTCATTGAGGACTCGACGCAGGCGCGCCGCGACGAGCAACCCTCTTTTCCCTCCGTCGCGGCGACTCCACGATGTACCGTCGGAAGGGTGGCCGAGAGCCGGAGCGGAGAGCGAGGGTGGCTGCTTGAACGTACATCCGTCGGATGGACGCCGCGACCGAACCCCCCGAATGACAGCGATAGAAGGGACCAAGATCACCGTCGCCGGGGGAGCAATCCCGCACGACTTGCTTGATCGTGCCTTTCACTCCGCAGACGCCGATCGCTCCTGAAATAGCTGTGGATATCGCAGCGTTTGAGGCTGAATACTTTTTTTAGATTAGGGCTTCCTAGGCCTTTCGTGCCCGTGCCCATCAGAAGAGTTTATCAAGCCATACCGAATAAAGCTGCGCGTTTTATTTCTTTTTACATTTTATCAAACAAAGTTGTTGTGGAAGCAAACAAGTTGTTGTAACTGCTATTATGCATGACGCGCTTCATGTTATATTTATTCTACTACTGCAGCATGTATATTCGATCAGCGAAATGCTTCGTCAAATATTGAAATCAATTTAGAAGCAAAATTGCTATCCACGTGATATAAAAAATGTATCTTGAGATATCATGTCATTTTGAAAATATGATGCAATTTGTTTCATGATTTTGCCGATCGCCGATAGACAACGGTGGTCTCTCACGCACGGAATGGTTGGCGCGAGACTGATTCGGACCTCCAGACGGTCTCGTTGGTACAGCAGCACCGCTGGACCGACGCATGCGTGGGCGTCAGTTCCCATGGAAACCGGGGAACGCGAGGCACCGCGTGTGAATGCGTATTGATTACTCTGCTCTCGCTCCGCTCCGCGATCTCTCCGTATCTTCTCCGGACCACCCCATGCCCCGTTCCTCTCTCTCTCTCTCTTTCTGCGTTCCGTCTTGCTCGCGCTCGGGGAGGGCATCCCCTCGCGTTCTACCGAGCGGCGGCCACCCTCCCCTCCTCTTTTCTTTAAATTAGGCCCCTAATGTCCCGTCCCCAGCATCCTCGGAACGGAATCGAGTTCTCTCTTTCATTGCAGCCCACACGCTCTCGCGGGGGTCGTCGGTTTTGCTTAAATTAATGCCCGCGTCTCGTTCCGCTTCCTGCGGTTGATCGAATACGCGCACTCGACACGATCGCCGATGTACAGGCGCTTTTTCTTCACCCTCGAACGTGTACGGAGAGTCGAGGAAACGCCTCTTTTTTTTTTTTTTGAATTTGATTCTTCTTACGATTGAAGTTTAGGATTACACTAAATCAACTGAAAGATAATTTATTATTTATATTAGCGATAATCAACTTGGCTATCATAGCGATAACTACAAATGTGGAAAAAATAAAGCGGCTACTGTGGCCGGTATTCAAAGTCAGTTCTTACTTCAAGACTGTCTTAAGTAATGTCTTAAGATACTAACACGGCTCTGTGATTGGTTCACAACATATTAATCGTTACTTAAGATGGTCTTAAATATAAGAATGGACTATGAATACCGGCCTGTATCGTAGTTTTACAAGGATATCTTCGACATTCTGACCCGAGGCTTCCTTCGCTGATGTAAATTTCGTAGCGCGGTGTAATAAAAACTGAAACAATGGATACGCTGTATTCGCATAATTTCGGTCGTTGGTCACACTAGCGGCTACCACGGCGGAACAAATTGTCCTGTTCACATTTCGTAACGGCGGAATTCGTTAGAGGAGCGAAACGGGGGAAAATTGATTATCGTCAATTCAGCGAAATATTTTCGGACCCATGCTATTAGTTTTTTATTGACTTACTCTCGAGTTTCTCGTGGATCAGATTTCTTAATGTACAGATCGTTTCAGATTTCTCTCGATCGAAGTACGTCAGAAATTGTGATTACGTATATGAATTGAGTTTTCACCGTCAGAAAGAAGCAGACTTTCGTGATGCGGAAAGGGCGAGGGACCGTAGCGAGCATAAAGGGAAAGTGAAAAAAAAAAAAAGAAAGAAAAATTATATTTGAGTGTTGGCATATGTTGAGTTATGGCACATTTCCGCGAAAACAGAATTAATTGGGCGTTAATTACAGGAGAGAAAGTTGGCCGGGTTGTGGATGAGTCTCCTAAAGGGTCAAGATGACACGTGAAGTGTTAGACTCGAGGTGTTGAGACGCGAGGTTGATGGGATCTATTAGCGTAACGCCGCCTCGCGGACCCGCCGAATTTCGCAAGCACAAGTGATGAAAACAATAACGGCGGGAAATCCTAATTAATATCCTGGCGTGACGCGCGTTGACTCACTCGCGACACTTTTATTTTCGCTAGCGCTCATCTACCGCTTGACGTTTGGTCACACTTTGTAACTTCAGGGACGCAGCTCTAGTGTGGTGTTATTTTAAGAATTACACGGTCTGCAATCGTTTGTGGAATATTCATGCAGCAAGAATAAGAGTAGAAATTATCAAATCGTCAATCAAGATAAATGTCCCGTTATTGTTTGTCTCTAATTTGCTATATAGCAAGCGACTATAATTATTATAATCTTGTGATTAAGCATCTGTCATTATATTATTATCTGTTCTTAGACAGCTTACTTTAATGATCACTTTATTGATATCAATACATTGATTGCCTATTGTCTGAATTTTTAATAATCACTATGAAATTTCTCTGGAAATTAGATAAGAAACTAATATGACCCAAATGTAAATGTAAATCTGCCAAAATATCAAATGCAAAGTGTGTTTATAGCTGTAAAGTTAAAACCTTCCGTTATTTAATTACAGTTACAAAAGATACAAAGAATACAGGAAAAATATTGAGAGAGTAACTTTTACTTTTCGATTTTTTGTACTTTACAGATTTTACTGCAAGAAAGTTCTGCATTCGTCCCTGAGGGATGAATACGCGACAGCATCCCATGCATGACCGCTATATAAATAGGTGAAACTTGAGAAATTAGAGAGTCACTTTTTTGTCATCTCTACGTTAGAGCGAACGCTTGTCGAACTTCTTGCAGCGGAATAACAACTTGCTTAGTACTCGATACTCGATATCCGGAACGTTCCGAGCTCGGCCGTCAAGTGGAATACTCGCGACGATGACGCACGTTCTAATTCTCCCTGTTATCCTCGGTATTTGTTGCGCGCTGGCGGAGAAGAGTGAATACACGACAACGACCGAGCATCCGAAGGGTTTGGCCAATTCGGAGGACCGATTCCTCGCAAACGTCATTCACGGCAAAAACTCGTCGGAGCTCGTTCTCGGTGACATCGACGAGGAGGACGCGAAGAAAACGGACAAGAAACCAAGAACTGTCTTGCATCGCGACTCGAACCACGAAAGAGATAAGTCAATATATTTCCGATTTGATTTTGCTGCCTTTTTTTTTGTTTGCTGAAAGCGTGACAGAAGAATTCGTGAACAAGATTGTTCGGACAATTCGGATTATTCGGGACATTTTCACTTGCAAGTTCCAGCTGCTGCGGCTCCAAATACAGTTCCGGCGGATTGACACGGCCGGATTACAATTACAACAAGATCCCTTCGGAGACCGGACGGTATCCATCTCAGTATAGCGAACGACACCCTATTGAGAGGTAGTGACAGGAGTTATCTTTTACGTGTGAAAAAAAAATTTCAGGACGCAAAGTTTCCTTTCAGGTACGGGTGGCAAACTCAAGGTCGACCTCCAGGTCCCATCGGAAACGGCGGTGGCGGCAGACCCGGTGGAGGAAGCGGAAACGGAGTCTACGCAGGAAGTCAGTTGGGAGACAGGTAAATTTACCCAACTTCCCGCGATCATAAATCTCCCGCTAATCTCCGTCGGGTCTACTGTTCTGTATTACCTCGCAGAAGGCCTAGAAAGAGGGAGAAAAGGAGAAGCGGAGAAATGTTCTCTCGTTGCGGAATTAAAAGAGCGAGGAAAGGTTCACGAAAGTTTAAGAAAACTTTTTTTTTATTCACGAAGAAGGAACGACGCGTCATATCCCAATGTTAAACATCAGGACAATTCATTTTGTACGTTTATTTTGACGGAAACAAAAGGTACGGGCCGCGTCCAGTGCACGCGAGTGAAACTGCTAACAGACCCACCGCTCTGGGATACGGCTCGGGAAATGGAGGATATTATGGCGCTAGTGGTTATGGGGGCTACGGCAGACCGACTGGACACGGAGGGATTTCGGGGACATTGGCTGATGGTGATGAATTCGGTCCCGCCGACACGGCTTATCCGGACGCGAGCGTGCCACAGGGAAACATTCACGCGCAAAAGGTATATACACTGAACAAAAATTCTGATTAAAAACCGATGAATCAGAAGAACTTGTGGACGTGATCAAATATTCTGGTTCGTATAATAGAAATTCTAGTTATTATAATAGAACTTAATACTTTATAATTTATGATAATTTCTATTATAGAATTTCTATTATATGAACCAGAAAATTTGATCACCGCTTACAAGATCTTTCTGATTCGTTTTTAACCAGAATTTTTTTCAGTGTATTTAACGGCTATTTCTTATATTTCTTATCTAAAAATACTAAATCGATTAAGAGAGTAAATTAAAAAATTATATTCATTAAGGCGATAGCGTTAAAAGCTCTGGCGGGCGTCGCGCTGATCGGAGCGGCCGCGGCGCTAGCTTCGAACCCGGTTCTCCTGCCGATCGGCATCGTGACCGGCAGGAGGAAAAGATCGGAGACTTTCCAGGAGGAAGAGCGGACCGACTTCCAGATGGATTACATTTTATACATGTTGAGGGAAAATCTAGCTAAGGTAAGAATCGAACGACGCAGAAATCTCGCCAGGCTGCTGATTCCTCTCTTTTTTCATGAGCAGATACAACGGGACGGCTCAAGCGACAGACTGATCGTATCTCCCCGATGCGTCGCCAGATTGACCTGCGAGATCCAAAAGGATTACCTGTCCGATCTCGGAAAGGACGTCGAGATCTTGACCACAAATCGGAAATATCATCTCACCAATCTGTACGCTAAATTTTTCGCAGTAGTCTTTGCGACACGTCACGTATTAGAGTACTTTTGACTAACTTGGAAAACTTATTGTAGAATACGGAACAACGTGCTGAACACCAATACCGTGAGCACGGACGTGAAGGACCTGATCAAGCTGGCCGTCGGCGTGGCGTCGTCGGAGAACGAGAACTGCGACGTATTCGCCTGTAATTACATAAGAAAAGTTTGAGCAAGGCTCTCCCTGTAATCATACCTATTAATTAACACTCATCCGACCGTTTGACAAAGGAGGATGCATACATGCACGCAGAAATAAAGACCTTTCGTACGATCGTAGTGTCGCCGATTCTCGAAACCCGAAAAGTCCCTCACTCGAACCTCCCGCCAACCGTCGCGGCGCCGCGCCATCTCGCGGGGCGCGCGCCAGGTGGCGGCCTCGGCGCCCCGTCGAGCACGGTCGCGCGCACGTGACGTCGCACGGGGAAGGGAAAAAAAAACAAAGTATAACTGACGTGTCCTAATAAGAGGCAACGTGGCAACGCGACAGTGTTTCGGCAGAGCACGGCAGAGTCCCGTCCTCGTGCGAGTTATACGCTTCGCTCCCCGCGCGTTCCCGTCCTCGCGATGTCGTGGTGAGAGGCAGAGTGGAGAACTGAATTCGACTCTCGCCCACTGTCACTCCGGAGTTCCGTCTCGTTACGCCGCCGTGACCGCTGCGGGCGGCAGCGACAGGTTATGTATCCGCGGTGATCGCGTCGTCAGCTGACGACCCCGACACCAGCGTGAGTCACTCGCTCGCCGTCGTCGTCGCCGTCGAGGTTCTGCTCGTCAGCGTGAATCGCTACGTCGTGCCACGTTTCTACGATATGCGGTGACGGAGGGGAGATTCTAACCTAATCGGCGATAACCTTGAAAAAAAAAATCATACCCAGCGGTGCGTGGACGTGGCGCGTGAGCGTGAGTATTCCGCTGTTGACCGAAGCGCATGGATGTCAATATGCGACGGAAACGGGACAGAGAGGACCGGACGGCGGAGGACGGCACCGTCGACTCGAGCTGCACGCAGGAGCCCTCCGACCTGCGCGGGGACGAGAAGAACATCGCGATTCTGTTCTTCTTGTACCTGCTGCAGGGTATCCCGTTGGGACTGTGCGGCTCGATCCCCATGCTGTTGCAGAACAGAGGGGTCTCCTATCGGCAACAGGTACGCGAGGGCTTTCCTCCACGGCGCACTGTTAGCCTGCATGTAGTTGAAGTACAATGTTCGAGTGTTCGTGACATTGAGAGAAAGATGAGAAAGACAGGATGATTTCCTTGGATTTGTGTGGAAGCGTTTGACGAGTACAATTCTATAAAATATAGTGTGGAATGTTTGCTGTTTAATATGCAAAGCATTTTTAAAACCGGTTTGAGTAAACAATATTGATGTATTCTGTGAATTATATTAACATATTGATTGTGTTGAATCTATTTAAAAAATCTTGCTAGATCACGCTCATGTAAAAGCTGTGACACGCTGTGTTTAAAACTTGAAACTCAAACATACGTACTTTTTATTTCTATTTTATGTTATCTAATCTATGCTTTTAAAAAATAGCTACAAATAAATATTAGTATTGCTGTAAAATGCATGTTATACGTATTGATAACGTGACAGTCAATGTGATAAAAAGCTATTAATTTAATAGCTATGCAAAACCAAAAATAATGTATCCTTTACTTGTTGATACAGGCAGAATTTAGTTTCGTACAATGGCCATTTTCGTTGAAGCTCTTTTGGGCGCCCATAGTAGACTCGATCTTTTCCCAAAAGTTTGGAAGGAGAAAGACATGGTTGATTCCCACCCAGTATTTAATGGGTTTATTCATGCTCCTCCTGTCGAATTACGTGGACCACTGGTTAGGCAAAGAGCACGAAAACCCCAACATTGAAATGTTGACCGCGTTATTCTTCTCCCTGAACGTACTCGCCGCGACTCAGGACATTGTAGTAGATGGATGGGCCCTCACGATGCTTAAAAGGTACTTTGACAAAGTGTCCGAATGTCGTGTACGCGTATTTACATTTATTGAATGAAAATGAGAAATTTGCTTAATTGTGTGTGTGTACATCAAGGTGCAATGTTGGATATGCGTCTACCTGTAACAGCGTCGGCCAAACAGCGGGCTACTTCATTGGCTATGTTTTATTTATTTCGCTGGAGTCCGCTGAATTTTGCAATAGTTATTTGAGGTCAACTCCTTCTGACAAGGGCATACTGACTCTCACTGGTAAGGCAGTCCTAGCAATCGAAAAAATTATTGTTCATATACCTTAGATATGCATTTGAATTGTAACATGTTTTATTTATAGGATTTTTATATTTCTGGGGTTGGACGTTTATCGTCACGACAACGTTAATTGCGTTGCTCAAGCACGAAGATAAAGGCAGAGTTTCAAAAGGCGAAGAGCTAAATATGGATATTAAGCATGCGTACAAACTACTGTGGGACATAGTTAAATTACCAGCCATAAAGACCACGATTATATTTCTCTTAACTGCAAAGGTTGAATACTATTAATTTGCAATCATAGTTTGTAGCATAAATTTCATTACGTTTACTTGATTGTTCCATCTTGCAGATCGGATTTTCAGCATGCGATGCTGTAACTAGTTTGAAGCTTATAGAAGCCGGTTTTCCCAAAGAGAAACTCGCTTTCATGGCCGTGCCCATGATACCGTTGCAAATAATTTTGCCATTAATAATATCGAAATATACCGCTGGGCCTAGACCTATGGACGTTTACATGAAAGCTATGCCTTTTAGGTAATTGTAATAAATATGATTTATAGATAATAGATTTTACTCGGACGGCACATATACTTATAAAATTATATAATGCAGGCTGGGTTTCGGTGTAATAGCGGCGTTTTTGGTGTGGGTCACACCGTTCCTTGTAATCAATGGATATGTTCCAGCTTATTATTATGTAGTACTGATATTCCTCTATTTTATACATCAGGTAAATATTATATAGATTATATAAACCTCAATAAATGTCCGATTTAAATTCAGTGTGACTATAACGTCTTTTTTTACACTTTAGATTTCTGCAAGTAGTATGTTTGTGGCATCGATGGCTTTCTTCGCAAAAGTGAGTGATCCGGCAGTTGGTGGCACATACATGACCTTACTCAATACTTTATGTAATCTTGGTGGAAATTGGCCTGCCACAGCCGCGCTTTGGTTTGTTGATCCCTTAACATTCAGACAATGCAGTACCGACTACTCAAATGACTGTAGCACAATTACGGAGCGAGAGGTTGGTTGCAGCATATTGGCTGTCTTTTTTAAATTATTTTATTGTGCTATATAATGTACAGATCATCAATGTAAAAATTATTTATTACATTTTCAGCTCTGTGCGAATACCAATAACGGTGTTTGCATTATGCAACTTGACGGTTACTACATAGAGAGCATTCTCTGCTTAATCATTGGTTTCTCGTGGCTCAGGTGGGGTCGTAGAAAAATTAACATATTACAAGCGAAACCGATGTCCGCTTGGAAAATTGTACTTACCCGTAACAACAGGTAACATATCAGCACAGTGTTATAAATGCATTAACACTGGTACCTGTAAAACTGTTAGGAAATTCTCTTCGATGCGTCGTTGCCTATACGGTGTGTATCCACTGTAGTTCCTCTATATCAGATTCAATTTCATTCATCATTTGGCCGTAACAATCATTGCTATTTACACTGGTGCTACCAAGAATGTTCACATTGATATATACTGAGATAAATTTATAACTTTGTGATTATTGTATCAGGCGAAGTTTAGTCTAGTTTGTTTAACAATTGCATTGAAATACAATAGATTCCCACAGGAACTATATGGACACACTATATATTTACCCATGTGGGGTATGCATCATTTCCTGTACGTTTACCAAGTGTTCCAGTTTTATGAGAATGTGCGCGAGGTGAATCGATAACGATCCATTCGCCTCGGGAAGCAATATCTATTATAGAAAATATATAGTACAGGTTCCACGAAGAGAAAACATAATATCATATAATCTCAA
Source organism: Tetramorium parvispinum (assembly GCA_011638315.1). Lineage (NCBI taxonomy): Eukaryota > Metazoa > Arthropoda > Insecta > Hymenoptera > Formicidae > Tetramorium > Tetramorium parvispinum. The sequence goes on along the minus strand of VBVR01000116.1, from coordinate 51,481 downwards.
ATTAACATTCCGTGCATATATACATAATAAAAAGATCTCTAACGATTGTCATCCTTATTTTCTTGAGTCGAGTCATAGTTGAGATATATGATTTAGTAATATTAAAATATTTAAAATATATATATATAGTATATATATTTGAAATTAGCAAAATGTTATTTATTATATATATAAGTCAATATGTATTATGACATACGTATTTTCTGTATATATATACATATATATTTATTATATATGCATATTTATTTGTAACAATCAACGAGTCAAATGTTTTCCGAAATGATGCATTACAACAGAAGCGGAACATGTTATTTTTTTACAAAATATTATATATATTATTTAGATTTTGTATGTACGCATGAACTTGTATTTTGCGCTCTCTCTCTCTCTCTCTCTCTTTCTTTCTTTCTTTCTCTCTCTCTCTCTTCCCTCTCTCATATCTTTCTCTCTTTCTCTCTGCGAAAAAACAGCGTATTGTTTCAAATAATAATATTTTGCACGGAATACTTACAGATATTTCATAGAAGTTTTGTAAAACAGACGAAGACACATGTGTGACGCATGTTCGCAGTTTCTATTGTACATACATCTAAAAGTATTTTATGTATGCATAAAGAATGCATGACGAATATTTAACGCAGGATGTTAATAAAAGTTTTTCATATAAAAAGTTGAAGCTGATGTATACATATGTTTTATTTGAACTCTCTTATACCTTCCTGACGGCAATATAGAGAAATAAACACAATCACAGCCATGGAAATGAATTATTGGGTATCAATACGAGTAACCAGGTATAGTCACATCTTTAAATGTCTCTGTGGACAAACGTCACTCGCATAGATATTATAACTGTTAATGTGTGTTGTATGAGGACAATATCGTGCACTATAGTGAGAATCAATTGTACGAGCGTTTGTATCACTGTAAGAAATTTTAACTTTCGGACGCACGTTTATTTTACATCTACATGCAGGAATTTGTATCAATTTTCAGTAATTCAATCATAACAGGTGCAGAGAATTACTTGCTAAGAAATATTTTTATAAATAAATAATTGGACTTTCAACCGTTTGTTTGTCAATGTTCCTGTTTGAGACTCCAGCCTTAAGACGCATTTTAATTGCAATAATAATCATCAATTGCGGAATACATATCGTTTGTACGTTGCTTTTGACTTGCATTGCTAATCTATATTTGTCATTTATTTTTACATTAAAACGATATAAATGATTCTTAATAAATTCAACTTTCATACTAAACTATATGTCACTTAAGCATGCTTTTTGTGTCTTGTAACATTTTAACGATCTCTGTCGTCGTAAATATGTCGATATTACGTATATTGTTATTATGAATACTTTCTAACACCATATGATTATGTTAGTCGCACAAAAAAAAATACATGTGTACACAATACACACATAGATTATAAATTAGAAATGATAATATACGTTAGTATTCAAATAGATATTATCGATATAATATTTTTGGTATCAGAATAAATCTTTCTCGCGAAGCCACGTTACGCTCTAATTATTCTTTACGACTTCACTATTTCGTAAATCGACTGGTGAATCAAGAGAACGAGTAATACACATTTTCAACGTACCCATATATAAGTTATTCGTAATTCACATAACGATAATAAGAATGAATCTATTGTGAGATTTACAAATTCTTCTTTATTTTTGCATTAAATCTACCCATTCCTAAGATAAAATTCTAGATTCAATTGCACGAATATAAGTTGATACCAAACCAAAATGTGAATTGTTTATTGAATTTTAATATAATTAATAATTTGATAATTTGATCTCACACACACATTCGTACCATGACAACAGAAGGAATATATTTCATCGTTATCGCATTTTTGATCGAGACTTGTATTAAAATTCGCGAAATGAGAGAAATAATAAGTTCGCGTCAATGTGATTAAATTTGTACGTTGTAAAATATATAATAGATAAAAAAAGAAATTATGTTTTAAGTTCATTAAGTACTAATAATACAAAACACAACGTTTTATAAAGCACATTGCTTAATCTTGCAATTAAACAATGTATTATAATAACAATAGTCATTTAAACAAGAAAGAACGATAATATCGTTCATTGATCATTATTGTTAAGAAGTAAAAATATGAGCTTAAAATTATAGGAATCGCTGTCGTAACAAGATAAAGCTAAGTACCAAAAATAGATTTTTTTGTACCAGACAAAATACTTTCTCGAAGAGACTTCAAAATGCATGAGTTAAAAAAGTTTTCTAAAGTCAGTATTTACAAAATATATTCCATAAACTTTGAATTTTAAGCAACATGTAGAGTGGAGCCGCCGAAGTAGAAAGTGTGGCGAATATAAATGAAAAATGCAGAATAGATTTTACATATAAAACACATTGTAGCCGAGATTTAAGTTGCCGAGTGCATTAATTATGCATTAACTACTTATGCCTTAAAAAACTGTTAAAAATTAAATATCGACCTATATTCCATTGCACTAGTCTGTGATATAATTCGTATCGCATACAGTCTTATGTACGAATATTTCGTTGTTGACAGTTTAAACGTTATTTCAATTTAAAAATTCAAGCTATTTCCGCGGCTCCACTCGCCAGTAGGAAAAGGAAAACAATTGATAAAAATATATAACTTATTTTTAATCAACAAGTTCCTTGTCACTCGGAATAGATGCCTTGTCACTCTTCGGGCTAACTCGTAACGTAGATCCCCACTTTGTACCTTTCTCGGCTTCTGAGGTGGCCATCAAAACAGAATATGAGTTTGGAGTAGAGGCTGCTTCTTTGCTATAATGGATGCCGTGTAGAAAGTAGATTATCATTCCTGAGAAAGAGGAGAAATTAGAGAAATTTAGGTTTATTGAAATTTATATGTAACGTTTTCCACTTTAAATTCATATCTCATAAATTATATGAATGATATGTGATTATAATCAACGTACCGATTGTCATCCATATGGAAAACCGTAGCCACGTCATTGAAGACAGGTGCATTATAAGACCGATGTTGAAGAGAATGCTTAACGCTGGTAAGAAGGGTACCAGAGGTACTCGGAATTTCCCGGAGGGTGGATTTTGCCTGTGAGCGTCAATTACGAATAGACCTGCGAGCAAACAAATACGGCTGAGTACAATATTCCTTGTATCGTGCAAAAACCGAGAAAAATCGAGGTGGACTTACACGCGATGGGTAGTGGAAGATAGCTCGCTGCAAAGAGATAATCGCTATTCCTGAACGGGACTGTGGTTTCGAATGCTATTATCATGAAAGCACTGAGGAAGACGCAGGTCGTCATGTAGATAAGTAGACAAGCGGTTATGACATGTCGAGTATCGTAATCCTGCAGCCAGTCTTCCAGCCAGGCGTATCGTGGCTTGAATCTACCGGATCCTTCGCACAGCTACGTGATCATAAACGATTTACATTAATAATCTGTTAGCTAAAAGATCTAAGAATTGCCTGAGTGTAATATTAGATATATCAAGATTTATAGATAATAGAGACTATATGTATAGTTAACATATAGATTAAGATTTAAGACATAGTAAATTTATCAAAATTTACATTTTTACAGAAACCAAACATTTTGAAGTTGTATCGTGCGCCGCAATTAAAGCATCCCGATTTTAATAAAAAGCACTCGCGGCGCACTCACTTCGGACTTGACAGAGTCCGCGATGCTGCTGGAATCCGCTTCCTCCGTGGGTGGCGAGGAACAGCCGCTGCTCGGCGTGCCGACGCTGGATTGATCGGACGGTTGTTGCTCGGGCAGATACCTCAGCAGGATAACACTGAACGACACGATGGTGTACGCGAGCAGGGTCCCAATCGACATGAACTCCACCAGATGTTGGAGATCGAACAGTAGAGCGATTAAGGCACTGAGCAGTCCACTTATAATGAGATTGCACACCGGCACTTGCGTGCGCTCGTTGATACGACCGAGGAAGCTGAATAACAGACCGTCGTTTGCCATAGCGTACATCGTCCTCGGGAGGGAGAACAAGGATCCAAAGAGAGTCGTCGTCATTCCGCAAAGGGCACCCACGCTGCAAAAGCCACTTTTAATTAGTGCATCTTAAGAAATTAATTATTCTTTATTATAATATATTATCATCTACCTTTTAACGTATATTACCATAATATTATAATATTTTTAACTTGAATATTGCGACTTGAAAAGATTTTTAGGATCATTATGAAATAAAAATGATGAAAAAAAATTTAACATTTTTGTTTTTACTAGTTTTTATCGTAAAAATTTTAAGAAAGAAATGTTTACGTTATAAATTTATTGAGTAGAATTACAGAAAAATAAAATTACTCGCCTTATTACATATTTAGCCCATGGAATACCCCTGGACGAAAAGGCTTCCGGGAGAGCGGCGGTAGGATTAATCTCCCAATACGGCACGACCAGTGTCAAAGCGCCGCTGACCAGCATGTATCCAATAGTCACTATCGCCATCGCGAGTATCGTCGCCACCGGAATGCTTCGTCCCGGATCACGAGCTTCCTCTCCGGAAGTCGCGATCGAGTCGAAGCCGACGTAGGCGTAGAAACACGTTGCTGCACCTAAATAACGCATCAAGGATTTAACACCTTCGTTTTAACTGATGAATATAAACGTCTACAAAATAATGCAAAAACCTCCTCTTGTATATAATTTCCATTGCGTTTGTAATAAGCTAATAATTTAGCGTTTATTTCTCTTGTAAAGTCGCGGATTAGTAAGATTATACGAAACCATGTAGTCTTTTAAGTCTTGTTTAACCAGTACTTGAGATAACGCACCCGTGATTACGCCGCGGAAACCATATGGCAGAAGACCGCCGTTCTCGCCGCTCCAGTTGGCAATGTCCGCGTAATAAATGCCCAAGAAGACGACCAGTCCCATCACCATGAGGTTGACGATGGTCAGCAACGAGTTGACCGTCGCCGAGGTCTTCACCCCTAATCCCAAGAGCATCGCGTAAGCCAGGCATAATCCGCTAGCCAGGACATCTGGGACGGTGTTGAGCGGCTCTCCCATGGTCCATCCACCCATCGCGTCGCGAGTGTAATTGCTGATCGCACCGCCTATCAACGAATCCACGTATCCACTCCAGGCTCTCGCCACAGACGCTGCGCCTAATTAGCATGAGATAACTTGATTAATTACCAGTCTGATTTGATTTTTCTTCACTGAGAAAAAATTCTGGTTAAAAATGGACGGATCAGAAAATCTCTTAGGAGTGAACAAATATTCTAGTTGTTGTAATAGAAATTCTGGTTATTATAATAGATCACAATACTTTATAACTTATGATAACCGGAATTTCTATTATACGAACCAGAATATTTGATCACGCCTACAAGATTTTTCTGATTCGTCTATTTTTAAACAGGATTTTTTTCAGTGTTCTTATTGCTGGTTTAACATTTGGCTTAATTCTTTTTGGTAAATCCTTCGGGTTCTTCGCGAGGAACAGACTCGTACCGATCATGTGCTCCAAGATGAGGTTCCATCCCACGATGAAGGCCCAAAACTCGCCGACGGAGACGTAAGTGTAGACGTACGCGCTGCCCGCTTTCGGCACCCGGGCGGCCAGTTCGGCGTAGCAGAGGGCCGCCAAAACGGAGGCGAAACCAGCCAGGAGGAAACTAAAGATCACCCCGGGTCCAGCCGTATTGTGCGCGACCGTTCCCGTCAGTACGTAAATTCCGGCGCCGACCATGTGTCCCACGCCTGGAAGACCGATTCATTATGCATACAAGTGCATACAAAATTATGATAATTAATATTGTTTACCGTTCAGCAAGTGAGACATTAATCTCGGAGCGTAATTCTCCCCTAGGCTTTATTATTATTTACATTAATAGTCCGTGCAATAGTACCGTTGTCTAACACGGCATATCTCGCTCAAGGCTATTATTTCCAGACCATTATGCTTATCATAAGTCATGATAATGCGCGCGTGTAACGGCAAGTTGCACATCGCTCGCACACATCGCACACGAAGGTAATTACACGGCGTATATATGTATATACATATATACTTTTTTGTAATTTTGTCACAAAGTTGATTTCCTCGAATTGCAATTGCGTAGGTCTATTCACCGAGCAACGTGATGTCGAAGGTGGAGAGGCATCTCTTCATCGGCGTCTCGAGCAAGTTGCCGTCCAGATTCTTCCGGCGGCACATCTTGTTGTACAGGCCGGACATAATGTGGCTCAGGATCATCCTGCGAACCGACGGCATGACGACGGGTCCTGCAACGAGATTTCAGTCTTCGGCTTACCGATAAAGGTCAACAGCATCTAGCCGAGAAGAGAAAAAACGGGAGGATCGTCCGGTTGCGCTTTTGGCATTTAAATTAATCGAAGGTGCGCGCGGTACTTGATTTCCGTCAGGTAAAAATAAACGAAAATCGATAATGTAAAAATCGTCATATGGTGTCCCGACACAATATGTCACGGCGACGAGCAGGCACAGCAGCGAGCCCGAACATCACGCGCGTACACACACGCACTTCCGCAGCGGGCGATCGATAAAAGAAAAAAAAAAAAAAGAGCGATCCTGGAGTATCCCAAGGACACGCCGAGACGTAGCGGAGAGTACTTACGTTGTAATTACACGGGCATTCGACGACGAGATCGTCGAGATGTGCCACGGTGAACCGTGCAGCCGCGGTAGACGCCGAGAGGGTACGGCTCGCGATATAAAGGGATAAGGGGTGTAATGTTCCCGCGAGTGCGCAGTGGACCCGGCCAATCCGGACCCGGTCCCAGATGTTAAAGAGCAATATCGCTGCTAGCATTGTTGCGGCTAGAGGAGGGACGAGAGAGAATTAATAAGAGTAATAAGTCGGAATTAAACATCGGCTTTAAATCTTGCACAGTTTTTACGGATGATTAAAATCTTTTCTGAATATACTTTCCCCGTAATTTTTTTTTTTTGGGGTCAAATATTATTTTTGTTTTGTTCGTTTTTGTTAAGTTAAGTTTTTTGTTTCGTTAGGTTTTTGTAAACTTGTTGTTTTTATTAAGTTTAAGTTAAGTTCTGAATCCGCGAGAAATTAAAAACTTAAAAATCGATAAAATCTTGGCAGAATGTTATCAGCAAAGAGATGGAATTAAATGAAATTCTAAGAATGTTTAAAATTTTTTAATCTAAATGCTTGAAAAAATTAAACTTTCAAAGTCTCAGAAAGATTAACGAATAAATAAATCGCAAAATCGCTACTAATTAAAAAAATTTCGACAAATGTGATTTTGAAAGTTTCTGCAATTTCAAATCGTTGGATTCAAATGTAAAAATTTGAAACTTCAAAAAATCACAGAGTATACAAAGAACATAATTGGATTTTAAAAATCAATATATTGTGAACATTACAATTTCAGAAATTGTATTTATTATAAATTCTCTTTTATTATCTATACTAATACAAAGAAAACTATGATCATTGTAAAATATTACCTCATGTCAATTCGCGAAAATTTGAAATTTTAAAAATTATATATATATATATTAAAAAAATATAATTAAACACAAAATAGTAAAAACCGATTAATTTCGAGTATTGCAATTTTAGGAATTTTATTTATTATAAATTCTCTTCCATTATCTATCACTGATATGAACAAAATTATGATCCTTGTAGAATCAAATCCCGTCGGTGAATTTTTAAAGCTTCAAAAACACGACGAAGTGTCAATAGAATAAAATAAGGTGAGAAGAAAGAAAAATTAAGCTTCAAGAACTTTATTTATTATTATTCAAATCGTCTTTTATCATCGACATGACTAAAACCATAACCACAAACATAAATCCGTGGCAATCCATGATAACGCAGGCGAATATTCAGGCCCGGCGCGCACGCTCGGAGCATCGCGCTTCTACATATTTACTCCGACATCGGCTGATATCGACTGATATCGACGCGCTTGACGTTGCACCTTTAACGCTTTGTTTATCATCCTGCCACGCGATCATAAATTCCGGTCGGGCGGATCCTCCGGAAGGTCAGGACTTTCGAACTGTAGTGCCCACCTCGGAGAGACGTCCAGGGCCCAGGGTTTTCTCCGTCCCTTCCCCGCGGCGGCCGATAAGAGCGTGCGATAGATATATCGGTCACGATTCGCGACGGCACGCGTGTGCAACGTGTCCCCCGATCGATTTTTGATCAAATGCCAAATGTGACGATCCAGGCAGCAGGCTCCCCTTCGTCGCGCGTCGCGTACGCGCCGATGATCGGTCCGTCGGCGGCTCCGCGTGAGAATAAGGTTAGAAGAGCGAGGTAGAGCCCTCGGAGGTTGACGCCGCTGCGGCGTAATTAAGTCGCCGCGCCGCGTCGGAGAAAGTGGTGGATTCGCCTGCGACCGCTTTTCCCCGAGCGAGCGATGGGGACGCGGACCCGCGCCAGGATCTGATGGTGCTCTCGCGTATTCGTATCGGAGCGAGTCGTCGTGGCGCATCTGGCCGCGCGCGGACACGAATCTCGACGTTGGATGCCAACGTAACGACCTGCCGACGATGGACGGCGAGGACTCCGTGGACGTGGACCTCGACGTGGATCCGCGGGAGCTGCAGGAGACCCTCCAGACGTACAGGAAGCTCGCGGACGACTTTGCGAACCACGACACGATTCTGAAGGTGAACGAGAGAGCTTTCTCCTGGAGAACATCAATTAATAGTAGCATTGCTACAATGTTATAATTTTCTACTCAATATGTAACTGTTGTGCCCAATTGTATTATATTACGTTTATATTTTTGCGTGGGAATTATAATATGCAATGTTAGTTGGTTTACTAGGCTTCGATTTGCGATGCAAGCTATGTTCCAGTAAACATCAACATACAGTAACATTGCATGAATATTATAATTGTCTACTCAATAATGTAACTGTTATATCCAATTGTGTTATATTTATATTATATTTATATGAGTGGGCAATTATAATACTGATGCGGTGTTAAAATTTAGTTAAAATTTATTGGATAGCCAAAGCTGCTAAAGATCTTGCTATAAATTTTATCGGCAGAATGCCAGCGAGAATGTAACAGAAACAGTTAACAAAACTGAGCAGGATTTGTCAGATTGGTTGTCTGTTAACAAAAGTTGATAGAATTTGTGTCAATTAGCCGCAATGTTCTGTTAGGATCTGCTGGCAATTAATTGAACATTATATATTATCATTGACTAATTGCTCGCTTTGTTTCAGGACAAGACGGTCTTATCGTACATAGCATACGTTCTAGAAGTACCTGATATAGATGTCGTTACCTTAGCTCTGGATATTCTGGAGATATTTGTTAAGAACGTAGACAATTATATACATATAACGTCGACCTTTGGCGTGCGCGAATCCTTGGAGGCGATCATCAACAAATACAGCCTGAACGAGCCGAAGATAGCCAGTCGGGCGCAGCACATCAAGGATGACATAGAGCGTATGAAACCGCCTATATATAACTTGCGCAGTCGTTGCCGGCGAGTTATAGAGCCCAAAAAGTTGAAGACACACGTAATAGTTTTACACGTTCAAGGTTTATTGCCAGTAAGTATTCATTGTTTATTCCAGTTCACGTTAATATCACGTGTGAGAAAGTAATAGAAATAATTGTACATTGGAAATAATTAGGAAACTCGCGCCGATCTGGAAGGGATATTAATAAGAATCGAAGGTCTGGTTTCGCTTGTTGTCGACGTGGAGCATCAGCGTGTAACTATGCGCACCTTGAATTATGTCACCGCGAAACAGATTGCGGAGGCGATTGACAAAGAGACAGAAAACTTGGAAGCGAGATTAGTTACGAAAAACAAATTTAATCAAGAGTTTCTCGTGAAGCTGGTAAAAATTATTATATTACTTTTTATAAATTGATTTATAAATTGTTATATGACAGATGTGTTTTATATTTTAATATAATTTTTATCTGTAAAGTTGGACATGATGTTTCACATTGAAATGGATATACCTTTTTCAGATACAAGAAGGCGATACCGACAGCGAAGGATTACCTGATTATTTACCTGAGGAAGAAGAAGAAGATGATAAGGAGGGAGTTGTATCTCTATTTACTGGTTTAAAACAAAGCGCTTCATCTCTATATAAATCTACCACCGAGTTTCTAAGTAGTTCATTCTATTGGTAGAATTTCTAACTGTAACGGAGATTGTGTTGTAATTTGTGACTGTTATAATTATAATTTTATTTATTTCAAATTAGTAATTGTTCATTTATCTGTTCAAAGATGAACTGGAAACAATTCGTGTGTATAGATAGAACACATTACCTCAATAGATTATATATCAAAGAGAAAGACTTGTGAAATAACTTTTTAGTAGTAACCATGAGTAACTAATTCCAATTATTTAAGAATCTCACACTCATTTAATACATTCGTAATTGATAATGATTAAAGGGAGTAACAAAATTAATTTTTACAATATCTAGTAAATAATACTTTGTATTCGTCTTATCTGTCTCAATAGAAAATTAACATGTACAAACAGACTTCTAAGTTTTAATGTCTATATTTGTAAAAAGAAGAGAAATACGTATGTTTTACATATATTTGTACAAACTTTATTTTTCGTATTTTAACAATTATGCATGCTTTATCTTGTGACTTAACATATGTAAAGCAATGATATACACAATGTATACACATGCAAGTTATGTTACGATCTCAAAAACTTCTAATCGAATTCTACTATGCTGACATGTAAATAAGGAAATTTCAATAAGTGCTACGCATGCACTAAAGATTTAACTACTAAATTTTATTCACATAAATGAAATGATTATAAAAGCTTCTAATATAAAATGTTAGATTAGGTGTGTAGATATTAAATATACGTGATATGACAGTTAAGCCATAATACAGCTTTTGCAATCAAATAAAAAAAAAAATAAAACAATTCTGATTTTTAATTATTGAATTTTTTGTTTATAAGTCTATTTTGATGATGTATTTATGAATCGCTCTTTGCAAAATTAATAAATAACTCTTAAGTAATTGTCCGGTGTTACAACTGCGATTAAATTTAACGATCGCTTTTAAAAAAAAGCAATTATACAGTATTACTGAGAGAATTATTTGGAAACAATTTTTAAAATGCTCTTTCGAATCTTGCTCTGGCTATGTTTTAGTTGCTCACATAATCTCTACATACAGCGCAATGTACTGTTTGGATTTGTACAAAGAATGAAATATAAAAGTGTTGTGTAAATCAACTTTATTTTATGTATAACACAAATTTTGTGTACTGCTTCTATTATTATATAATAATAGAACTAGTCAATTTTTTTAGCTGCCACTGCACAAAAAGGAACAATTTATGCAACTACTCGCATAAGTATGATGGATACAATACGTATGATTACTACAAAGTACATTTCTCTCTATTTATAATATGCCTCGTAAATTATTTCGTTCAGATGAGCACATCAAAATCGTTATTCTATCTTATCTTTTACGCTTATTCGCTAAGTTCCCGTTGTATTGTCTATATTTACAGATACAGATGTATATAATTGTCATTAAGGCAATTTGAGTTTCAAAGCAGGTACAATAGATGGATGCAAAACATCGTTTTTTTTTTCCTGTAATCGAGTAAACGAAATAGTTCGTAGACATGCGTGTGGGACAGAGAGATAGAATACCTACAATAATTATTAGTACCGGTAATTCGCGGAATGAGTATGAGGTTCGCGTGCAGTCCAGTGCTATTGTTGAGCTTCTCGTTTTGAAACTCGCGTAAACCAGCACCGCGTTTGACTATTTCGCGCAATACAACTCATTTCTTAAACTATATATTAAATGCTTAGGCTGAAATTAATAAGTACATAGTCACTATAGACCTACGCTCCCTGACTCTTGTTGGCTGTGAAGTAAAAAAAAAGAGGAATTAAGTTTCTTACGTATGAGCGTATGTCTTGGAAAATATACATACGATAGTACAATGTACTCTCCTTTTGTAAATATAGTAGCTTCCGAGGAAGGGAGTTTCGCATTTTTGTATTTTCCTTCTTACTTTTCGATTTTCACCTAACATCTTCGTATCCATAATATATTGCAAATATAAAAGATCGTACAGGTACAACAATATCTTTCAATACATGCTTCAAAGACTAAATTGCGTATTATTATCAATTCTCTAATTTTCACTAGACATTTCGACGCGGTCGATGCATGCAAATTGCCATAGGCACTTATGTCATAATAAAATTCATTATCGTTACGTTGTACATCCCTATTTTGTATCGAGAGATTAATTTTTTTTTTAAGACAATGCATTTAAACTGTGCATGTACATAATATCATTAGCTAGATGCTTTCATAGCTATGAAGGCATCTCACTATTTACAACTACCTTTCCAGTTCGTCAAACATAAACAAAACATACATAGAGAAATACATGAAGTTCAAGAGTTTTGACTGCCTGCATGTTTTTCAATGAAAATTTATTTCTATGGCAATGGGTATGCACAGTTTGAAATTAAGTTTGTGACTTAGTACATATGTGTATTCGGAAAGAATTGTAAATGCGAAATATTAGATGCCATGGAGAAAATAAATACATAATTCTTATCTGTGTGCAAAGTACACCGAGCATTATATAGCTTAACATTTACTAAAGACGATTACTACAGTGAAATAAATGAGTGTTAAGCTTAAAAACGCTCGATATACATATCCGATTCCGGATAATATTAATGTAATCACTGCATCTGCAAATAATATCCTTCGAAGCAGTACCTAGATTTGTTGAATTATACTATACACTCTATACTCACGTTCTCATATTGTATATGCTATAAAAAATGTTGCGTAATAACTCAAACAAACTTGAGCAATATAATCTGACTTCTTTAGCAATTTATATATGTGACTGATTAAACACAATGATTAAGAATGCTTTCGAAAGTTTGGCTTTAATAATCAATCGGGATATAAAGTTCTCGAATTATTTGTTTTCTAAATAATATTACATACTTTTTAATATAGTATGTAAGTATGTATACATGTTTATATGGAAATGTATATGGATGCAAATATATATATATGTATTATGTCGTTATGTATATGTATGTATACATATATGAATAGAGACAAATATCTACAATATTCAACATAAGTTACAGAATGAAGAATGATGTGATTACTGAATTTCACTCAGGCAGTACATCTAACTTACAAACCGATCATAAATCAGATATAAAAATTACACTAACAACTAATCTATATTCGGCTCTCCATCTTCATAGATCCATTCGCCGGTTGAGATGCAATTGTAACTTCACTGACTTCGTCCGTTTCCGATTGACTTGATGTGTCAGAAACGTCGTCTATTTCCTTTCTCTGAGTTTAAATTAAATGTTCACACTTTTTAATTTCATAATCTTTTAAGAAAATGTTTATAAAATTTTTTTACCACCCGCGAAAAACTAAAGAAATTAGAAAATTATTATAAAACACTAACTTCAAAATATTATACTTATTTATATTTCCTCCTAAACATTGCAATAGCAATATTTAGGAGGATATTGTACGAGTATATTGATTATTATATATATTGATCTATGTAAATGTACAATTCTGTACCATGTATAGTAACATTTATATGTAAAATATATTTTATTTTCTGTAAAATATAATTTTTCGCATGTGGTTATGTGTTTATAACAATCCACGATTGTAATAAATCAATTTATATTTTCTTTCTACTTAATTATTTTCTAAAATATGTAATCGTAACTACTTATTAGAATTTATTTGTGTAAAATATATTATTCGATTTACTTACTTTTTGGGAATGATGTATATTACGAAGAACTCTTTGAACATCTGGATTACTTTCTAAGGTGGAAGTCTGACTGGACGGAGGATGTGAATATTCAGAAGTATTTTCCTCATCTGAGGCTAATGCCCTCTGAATTCTTCCAGATGTTGTTAGTTTAGACCTTCGTAATCTGCATCCAGGACCGATCGGCCTCCTTGCGATACTGTATAATATTCGAGAGAATATATATTTTCAATATAATTCAATTATTTATTGTTAAAAGCAAAAATTTTAAGTTGTTAAAATGTTTGTAAAATGAACAAATCTGTCAAAAGTTTTTTTGCAAACAAATATTTATATCACAAAATTTTGCAATAATGATCTAATTTATCTTCTAAAGAGTTAAAAAATTTGATAAATTTGTATTTAAATTAATTTTTTCAAGTTTAAAATGTATTTTTTAAAAACGTCTTGAAAGTAACAATTAGATTGAAACCAACTATTGATTGAATCTTTTAATAGTGCTGTGGAATGTAAAACACTTATAAAAATACTATATTCCATTGACTAAAAATTACCTTTTTCGTTTTATAATGTAATCATAAGTATAGCTTGGATCCTCTCCTTCTTCATCTGACCAGCTTTCTTCACAAGCATCGTCTTCATTATCATCTGTATTGTCCGAAGAAGCTCGTATTTTAATATCGGATTGTTCCACATAGTGCCCAGATAATTTGCCCGAATCTTCTTTATTTCTACTAGAATGTTTGATTAATTTAATAAATACTGAATTACACGACAAAAATAAGTCACATTTTCAGATATTATTATGCAATACCTGTGGGAGATTATGACATCATCGCCATTTCCATTGTCAATGATAAGACGATTTGCATTAATAATTTCGCTGACTTTTCTACCGAGAGTCTCAAGATTGTCGTCATCGCTACAATCCTTCAAACGTTCGTTTCCATTGGCGTTATTTTCATTTAAGTGTTCGGGACTGGAGCATGAACTAGTTTGCATTGGATAGTGCGTTTCCGGCAAAATTGGATTCCCGTTCAAGCATTGTTCTGTCGTTTGCTTATTCAATGAATGTCTTCTGATGAGTTCGGAGAAAGAGGATTTCTCCGGTAAAGAAAGTGTTATATTCGCTGTCGGAATGTGATCCGTTTCACTGATGTCCATGACGTCTGTTTGTGTGTGACTGTCAATGAATCTTCCAGGTACCTCTATACTCTACAATTAGGAACCATATCATGTATAATAAACATATATTGAGAATTTTTAAAATTTATTTAATAGAATATTTAATATAAATTTATTTTAAGAGTATATAAATTAATCTATTATGAATCTTAATATTTTTATAAAAAGGATATATTCTTCCAAAAACATTTCAATTCAAGAAATTAATCAGGAGCATAAGATATTGAAAGAATTGACAAGAAACAATCAAAATCATCTTAAATATTTTCTCTTTAATTATTTATTCTAGATATTTACCTTTCTTTCACGATGAGGACTCGATCTAGGACTGGAACTTAGACCACAACCTGAACCGACTCTACGATGCCTGTATTTACGCTGCTTGAAGCTATTGCTTGATGCTAAGACAGTTTCCGGCTGATTGGATTCGTTCAACTGCGTGTACATGGTGGCTTTGACGGGGCTCTGTGGAGAATCCGTGGGTGATGGAGGGGTAGTAGGCGTCGAGGAAGAGAACTGTACTGTGCCATTTCGTCTGCGATACAGCCTCTCCTGGGCCTTCAATAAAGGACGGACAAGACGTTTCTTGTACTGCTTGTATCCCGTTGATTGCTGTTCTCTCCTGAGACAAACCAGACATTTATTTCCAAATGTGCGAGTTCGGCTGCAGTCTTGTGCAATCTGTCCCCCCATAAGCGCAAAGCGATTATGCAAAGCGAAACTGCGTCGTCTGTATTTAAAAAAAATGCAGAATATGATATAGTACACACGTCTCTCTTATACACGACATATGTACAGCATAATATATTACAACATGCATATGCGTTACATGCATAAAATACATCTTTGGCTCTATCTTTAATTATAGATATTTTTCTTACTTTATCACATCCCGCTCGCGTAATTCTAATTGCAGTAGAATAGCATTTAGTTCCAAATATAGATTGTTAGTGCGTTCGAGTTTGCGCTCATAGTGTTCTCTGACATCCTGAGCGTGTCGTAATTCATCCTTCCTTCGTCGGATTAGCTCAGCCTCGAAACGTGGATCGGTATTAGTAAATAGTGGCATATGCTGCATGTGTTCCTGTATTTCCTTCTTCCAAGATTGCTGTAACAAAGAAAATTTTATTATTACCTCTCTACTGATTAGTAATTGCACAAAGAGCATATTCGTTATATTATTTATTTTATTAGTCATTCGTTAAAGTTATCTTTGTTATATTAAAAATTTAACAAATTGTTACTAGATTTTATTGTATGTAACGACCAAAAAACAAATAAGAATTTTCAATGTATTATGAATAATATAAAATAAGATTTAACAGATATCCTTCCACATCTAACTTAAATTTAGATTGCGGACCATTAGCCTACATGAGGAGGGAGGGGGAGGTAAAAATGCAAAATGCTATTCGAAAAATGCAATAAAAAAATTTCTTATACATCCTCTTCTTTAGTTACATATAACACATCAGCATCGTTTTGTTATTATTCAATTTTTAGTTAAGTAACAAAGATAGAACGACGCCGGTATGAACTTGAATGAAATTTCTCAACCTTAGAATGAATCAGCCCTGGCATCTCTGCACCTAAAGGATGTTATTTTCTTCAGATATCTTCTAATTAGATGCTTTAAGACGTTTCTCAGATGTTTTAAGGCACATGCATTATCTAAATATTCTATACTAATGAATACAATTCAAACATATATAATTACTGAAAATATAAAATTATTAAAAACATAAGAAAAATTAGAGAAAAATTAAAACACTAAATACTGAATTGATAACATAATCGCGACTTGATAATGCGCCGCGGACTACCTGATAATATGTCCGCGGACCACAAGTTGGGAATCACTATTTTAACAAACACTTTAGATTATTATATTGTCATTTATTCAAGTTTTATTCAAGTAATTTGAAATTTTGGAAAATTTGTACTATTCCAAATGAATCTTACTTGAGCCTTAAAATAATCCTCGGGTTCCGTGGAGAGTACATCAACAGCTGCGATAGCGAGGTGCATCTCAATGAGTTTGAAGGAAGGCCTGTTACGTGGTTTGGCTGACCAACACTGTTTAACCAGTAGCCCATATCCTTCCGGACAACTGGTAGGAATTGGTAAATGAAGAGAATTGCTGCCCACTCCCCACATAACAGCAGAGGAATCCACGTCCTTGTAAGGTATCTCGCCGCTTAGTAATTCCCATAATACGACACCGTACGACCATATGTCTACCTTTTCCGAGCATAGTTCGTTTCTGATTACCTCCGGTGCCATCCATGCCACCGTACCAGCGAAAGTCATTTTCGTGCTAATTTCATTCCATTGTCTACTCGTGCCGAAATCACTAATCTTTACTACCTCTCCTTGTCCTATTAGCACACTACAAGTACAATAATTTTCTTGTTATTTTACAATCATTGTGGATTTTGGATGTATTTCATTTACAAAAAATTATTTTAGTCGCTAATTCATTTAAATTAAATTTTAGAAGTTCTACAGCTTATCTCATATACAAATCCATCAAATTATGTTTCATTCATGAATTGTTTAGCTAATTTCAATTTATGAATCAATCAAATTGAAATAAAAAATTGAAATCAATTTTTTTCCTTAGCGAAAATGTTGATAACTATTATTTTGATAAAAATTTTGATTTTTTATTTCATCGTTTACTTACTTTGGACTTTTGAGATCTCTGTGTATAATTTTATGAGCATGGAGGTACGCCATCCCCGCAGCAATCTGTTTTGACCATGACACCAATCTAGCAGGAGGAACCGGTTCTCCAGCTCTTAGAAGGTCATATAATGGTCCGTGTGGACAAAACTCCATTATTATGCAATAGCAAGGAGGCTTTGTACACACTCCTCTGTAAACATTAGACGAGCGTTTGACAATAAGCGTTTTATAATGCGATTTATATCTTATAGAAGAGATGTGGGCCTTACTTGAAGTGCACAATATTCGGATGATTGAGTTTCCGCAAATGGCGTATGTCAGTCTCTTTCGGTTCCTTCACCTTTTTTACAGCTACTATTTCCTTATTTAATTTTCCACTAAATACCGCACCTTGAGCTCCAGATCCAAGCCATTGCAGCTCGCTAATTGCCTCGAAGGGTATCTCCCAATCGTCAGCTAAAAAGGGAGTTTGTAATATAAATAGCTACACTAAATATAATTTATAAACATTTTTTCAAAACGATTATTTCAGATATTTAGCAAGAGATTACGCTCATAACATATAGATCATATTTTAAATATATTAAATATGATTTAATATATTTAAAATATGATTACATCTAAAAGTGATCTTGCAGATTACAGATTGTTGTTCCGAATGATTTCGTAAAGAACGATGATTATATTTTGTTATTAATTTCTATTGCATGTGTGTAAAACATTAAGCTTTATACAAAATACTTAAGCTTTCTGACATACTGCAACTTAATTTAAAAAAGGAAAAGAAATAATAGGTGAGAAGAAAGCCACATGGAAACTTACATAACTTACTTGAAAGTCCCTTGATTTTTTCATTGATAGCAGCCTTTGATAACATAGTCCAAACGGGACGCATGCATCCCAGGATGCCCTCGACCCAACTCGATCGTTGAGAATCGATGCTCTCCGATCCGGGAGCGCATTTTGTCGCGGCGTCGCTGCAGTTACTCGCGGAATTGAGGTGATTACTGTTCGGCAATTGAACCTCACGCAACTCGGTGATTAGCCGATCGGGGCTTCCCGCGATTTCACTCAGCTGAGCCAACTCCTCTTGGATGCACAGCATGCTGAAATTTTATATAGATTACAAATTTTCTGACACAACTATTTGTGTGTGTACGCTATCGCAATGCACATTTATCAACAAATATATTACGATAATGTCCGAAATAAAGGTACAAATATCCGAGGCAAAAGATTCCGATTAACCGATGCAAATTAACCGATGATAAAATTCCAATGTATTATGCATAAGGGCACGTTCGCAAACAAGTAATCAATAAAACTCATGATTCAACATGAAAACAATATACGTTAACTACGAAATTAATTACATGCTTTGTTTCTCCGGTACGCTGCGGTACGCACTCTTTGAATATTCAGAGGTGAATAGCATTACTGTAAATATAGTATTCGTAACAACGCACTTTATCTTTCCTACATGTTGTACTTTTGTTTCATATAAAATTATGTATTATTCACATGTTTTATCAAACGCAAAAAAGATTTGCGAAACAATGTCTGACTGTGAATGCAGCCATTCACCATAAAGAGTAAAATATTGTCCAATTTAGATATTAAATTAAAAATTTTAATTATTTAAAATGATAAATAATTCTAAATAATATATTTTCTCTTTTCTATTAAAAATTTGCAGACATTATATAATTATAGTAAAAAGAAAATATTTATATTTTCTTTTTTTTTTCATCGCAGATCTTTTGTTTTTGTGGAATAATTTTTAAATCATACAGTGTAATGTAGTAGAAAAGCCTTCTTATCGCAAATAAAAAAGTAATCGACCGAAAAGAAAGAGAGATTTAATGTGATGTAAGTTGCATTGAGAATCATCCGCAAAAAGAGAAATCGAAAATTGTACATAATTTTATCTTTATGCGGTCCGATGAACGATAAGAAACGGCGTACATATCACATCACGTCGACGATATCAATCGTCGAATAGTCTTACACCAATAAGTGACGGATTTTCGATTACAGATGCAAACCAGGATCTGAGGAATTCTAAATCGAGCTGCGTTCAATTTAGGCAAATTTTGAAATGCCAAAAAATCTGCCATTAATGCATTTAATGTCGTTTGATATAGAATCCGTATTTAATTAAAACCATTAAATTTTCTGAACTGTCAATACAAGATATAAGCATTAACATTCGTGTAGCTATAGCAATAAAGTTATAGAAACATTTTAACTATAGCATTGTCTTAGATAAAGAACATTTTTAAATAGAAAAAACTTGCATCTATTATTCGTATATTATTATAATATACGATAGTATATTATTCTACGATAGTATAGTATTCTACTCTCTAACAATAGCGATGTGTCGATAACATTAGAATTGTCGAACCATTATTGGAATTCCGGAATTTTTTGTGTCAATTATCAGTTGACCAGCTATAACTCAGCGATAACAAGTAAAAGAAGTAAATTCGTAGTAGTCATCTATTTTTAAACACACACACAATGGTCACAAAGTGAGAGACTTGATACCATCTTGGTATTAATTTTATAAATTTTAACATCCAACAATTAAGTCATCTGCAATAACGTATTAAATATATTTATGATTTTATCTCTTTTTGTATTAATTTGGTGTCGTTCCTCTTTTTTCCGAAAATTCACTTTATTTGCTTCTTCATTCTGCTTCGAGGATTGTCAAAAGGTGATATTGTACGATAACAATCGCAATGCCTCGCAGACATCTTTTCAAGGCTACACGTGGCAAAAGGTTTGCGTCTGTGTCAATGACTTTTTACGCTAAATGATGGACATATTTATCTACGTTTCTCTCTCTTTCTTTCTCTCGGAATACAGGCCTATCTGACAAGTACAAGAAAGCTTCCATTATTCTGAATTGGATATCAATATCTACATATTTATAGAAGGGACACAAAATGTTCAACTAATGATATTTTTAATAAAAGATTCTTTCATCGATTACACTGTTTTGATACTGAAATATTAATACTAAAAAATTCTTTATTGCGGAATCCTTTAGTTGAAAATAAAAGCATTAAAAAAAATTAATTTTTAAGTTTTGTTGAGTTCAAAGAAATGTGATAGATTTTGTCTTTGCTATTTATATTAATAGCCGCTGCTTTCATTTAAATTCGATTAAATCTTAGTTTTCCAGAATTCAATTAGCTAGACATATTATATAAAAAAATATATTCAAGGGTCGCGTTAAAAATAATAAATAAATAATAATTTAAAAAATAATAATTTTTCTCAAAAATTACTCCTACGAGAAAATAAACAATTCGTTAAAAAATTTCACGAGATTGAAATTATTGCACATTGTGTACATCGCATTGATATCGCATTCGCGCATCGCGCAGACATGAAATGGCACGCCCACTGTAATTTCGATTGATACGATGCAACTTTTCACGCGCATTGTGGAGATTAATATTACGGGTTCTGATAACATGTATCGCGTTATCGGGAGTTTTATTCGTTATGAGAGCGCAGCAAAAATCTTTAGAACGGAATGCAACACTGTAGCATGCAACGCGGATATCGATCGCGCTCTTTATGTCGCGACTGCTTTACACATATACAGATATATGTTTCTAAATTTAATTCTCGGCGGATAGTGCTAGTCATGCTCTACTAAGTTCTTTAGCGTCTCACGTACAGATTCTTTCAATTCGAAGAAAACCAAATTTATTAGAATATGTGTTAGTATATCTTTGATAAAAAAAAATTTACGTAAATACTATGATTGATCACTTCCTTGAATTACCTGAATGTATCCAAGTGTCACATTTTTGTCGCAATATAAAATTACGATAAAAAATACGCGATAAAAATAGCATTATTATATAAATACATATTTCCGTACAATTACTTTATTTTAAGCACTATATTAAGTAATCGATTAATATTAAAATGCATATAATGTCCCATCAAATTATAGATAAAGCTTCCTAAAGAAGAATCCTTTTTTTCAAATATTTATCAAATAGATAACACGAAACAGTAAAGTTTTAAATAATCTTCTAGTAATAACATTTGCTTCACCTTTGCCCATATGATACAATATTTCTGTGTTGTAGATATATTTATTTATGTAAAATACATATGTATCTTTATCCGTTTCAGATTGAACAATGTTATTTGCGGCAATGTATACGATAAACATGTATTCGAATGTTCGCCATTTTGAATCCTCATTTCTTTAATTTTTTTTTTATTCATTACGTATATTAAAATATCAATGACAAAAAGTAAATATCTAGTAAATATCAGTCCTGAATTATTTCGACATGATGAAAACGTTACGATTAATTTAAAATTAAAATTATTAGATAACGGAACTTTGCTTATTGTACTTAATCAAAGCAATCTAAGCAATCTGAGTAAGAAAAAACGAATTTTTAATTTTTTCTTCAGATCTATCTAAAACTATATTCTTTTATCCGAGAATTTAAGTAAAAAAAAATTTTATCTAAAAGATAAAATTATGTGGATTATTTAGGAGTAATCTAAAATTTAAAAAAAGAGAAAGAGAAAAAAGGGAGATTTTTCGTATTATCACTTTCTTTTTACAACATAAAGCTAACTTTTCAAAATTTCACTCAGATCTCGCAATAATTTCTACGCATGAAATGATATCTAAAAAGAAAAGCGGGAATTTCGTGCGCGTGAGAAGGGAATTGCATAAACAAGCCGCAATGTTATGTTTAAACTAGTTATCAGTTGTTGATTTTATTGATAACCAGCACGCGGGAAAACAGCCAAAGTGCGCGGTAATTTTACTTAAATTTATATGTAAGTAGAATTAGAAGTCTGGAGATGCTCGTTCTCTTTTGTCTGAGGTTTTTAATTTTGTAAAATTATTTGATTACTGAAGATGGCTTAAAGTGGAGCTAAAACATCCGGTTTTGTAATTTATGCGTTATTTATATCTTTATGTATTTATATATTTATGTATATTATGTATGTTTTATTAAAAAATGATGTGCACTCGTAACTCTTACACATTAATAACCGTCATTCTTACTGGCCGTTATTTTGTTTAAATTTTATATACTATTATTGAGAGCCTAAGAAAATTTTAATTTGTAGGTGATAGCGCCGGGTCGTCTGTATTAGAAGTGGAACGAGCTGCCGATCGTGTCATGAAAAATATCAAAACAGTGCCGATATATAGGCCGACTGTATTTCACGCCGACGCGACGTTATCATGTTGCGTGCTCAAACGATGACAGTGTCGTTGATTATACATATTATCACTACATATATCGTGGAATGTTAGTAGCATTCATTAGACATGTTAATATTGCTCCGGCTAAAAGTCTGATAATCAATAATTTTGAGATCTTTCAGTCGTAACTTCTTCGTGCAAATATATAACAAACTAAAGTAGGAAAAAAATTTAAAGGCATAAAATTAAAAGAAAAAAATTTTCTTACAAGAAGATTATATCTATTAAAACGTTTCGGATAAGGAAAAACATTTCTTCAATGCGGATTTGATTTTGGAACAAATTTCTATCTCTTGATAAAAAATAAATCATCTAAGTTAATGTATTTTTGAACGGTAATAAAGTCCAATTTTATAAATTTTCATTTCTCGATGAAAGGCAAATCGTAAAGGAACGAATACGTAGCTTTAATAAATTTTCATGACTTTATCGTACGACGTGTTTAATCTACGATCACTTACTATATTAGACATAGAATAATAATATTAATAATAACGTTCTCACCAATTAACTCAATAATTAAGCAGCAATAAAATGCAGCAATAAAATTGATCACGCTAATATATTCCATTTTTAACGCGCGTGAGTTCGCGCAAAAGTGAGCTTGGGGAGTGAGAGTGGCCTTGGAAACACGTATGACAGTGCCCTTGACAGAGGATCGCGGCGATCGTCGGCGACTTGAGATAAAACGATTGTCTTCGGGACAGCCTTCTCTTATCGTCCTCCTCTCGCGAATACGTAAGAAGCCGAGTGTAAATATACATGGCAAGAGCCGACACGCCGCATAACGAGCGAGTCGAGAGTGTATGTGTATGCATAGTACGTGCATGCACGTTCACCGTGGCCTTCGTATCAGCTGTCTGCTGGCGTCACTCAATGAGGGCCGTGCTGGTCGCCGTATAAACAAATACCGCCAGGCCGGTGGATTCTTTACATTTTTTATCATTAGTTGTATTACGTTACATTAGTTATACGGTATATTTATAGCTTTTGCTTTTTATTCAATTTTATCTTGCATTTTATTGCCGCTTATTTATTGAGTTAATTGGTGAGAACGTTATTATTAATGTTATTATTCGACGTCTAATATGGTAAGTGATCGCAGATTAAACACGTCATATGATAAAGTCATGAAAATTAAAGCTATGTATTCGTTCCTTTAATTATTCTTAATTACACACATCTCTATAATTATTCTTAATTGCATGCATCTCTATAAATCGTTTTGTTTTGCAACTGTATCGTTCTGTTGACACATCCAACAGAGATTTACATTATTATATACTGAGAGAAAAATATACTTACTTTTGGCCTAAACCACAATTTTACAATATTTCTAACGATAATTATGGTTAACATAATGACGCATGTAGTTAAGTTAATCATATTTCGTGTTAGAAATATTATAAAATATTATAAAATTGTGGTTGAGGCCAAAAGTAACTATATTTTCCTCTCAGTGTATATCTATAGGCATATTTGAGAAATACGTATATAACTTTAATAATTTGTAACAATGCATCTATACGAGATCTATGCGTTTTGAAAAACAAATGCAATTATATCTGAAACCCATCAATCGCGTTAAAACTCGGTTTTTAAAAAGATAGAGAAACAGTACTTTTCTACATCATTTACTGTTTCACAAAAAATTGCGATTTCACCATTGACACGACGATACGAGAGGCGAGATTTGTATTTTTAACGCACTTCATACGTAACGTCGGCTGTTTGTGCAAGCGACGTATCTCTAGTCTAATTAGCACGAGCAACGAGACGTTACAGAAATTGACGCGGCATTAAATCCCGATTTTTGTTAAAGCAGAACGCCTCACCCGAACACACTTAATATCCCGCATTGCAACACTAGAAATATTGACGCGCAAGTTCTCAAAAGGCTCGAAAGATCCTCCTTTCGCGAATGCCCACGCCTCTTTCACGCAGGTAACAACGGAGCGGCAGCTCCAGTTTAAAACTGGACCGAGAGAAAGCGGAATCACATCGGGTGCGAAGAGACGTCGCGTCGCTACTCCCAGAAGGTTCTCTCCAATTTCGCAAGATTTATGCGAGACAGGTGACGCGCCAATCCGATTTATGACGTCAGGGCGATCGACGTGCCTCGGAGCGCGGACACGGGAAGGCTCTGCTATTATTTCTCTAGACGCACCATCGACGTTTAACATTTCTAACACTCCTCCCAAAACGCAGGACGCAACACCGTTCGCGCGTGGTTATTACAAGCGACGGTGCGTCGGCCTGGAATTTCTACACTCCGGTCTCCGACGGCCGATAACGAAATAATTCCGCGTCGACGGCGAGCTGTCGACCGTGCCGCCTATCGCGTGCGCCGTCCGGGAACCCGGGCGAGGAATTCGCGGGATTCGCTATCGCGAGCGCGAGGTTTACAGAGACTCTCTCTCTCTCTCTTTCTCTCCGGGCCCGAGATCCGAGGGCCCGTCTCTCACCTCTTGGTCGTGGCGCTGGCCACATCGCCGGGCACTACCGTGACGGCGACGGCGGTCGCGTCGCCGGCGGCAGCATCGTCGTTCTGCGTCGCTGGCTTCTTGAGGAAGAACCGCGCGAGAACCATCGCGTCGCGCACAGCATATGGAGTCAGGAGCACTGGCTACAACCCGGCCGACGAGAAAGACTAGGTGTCGTCGTTACGTCGCGCTACCGAGCCACCGCGAGCTCCGTTTCCGAGCAACACGCACGCACGCACGACGACGCACGCACGAAATGTATCCTACTTACTGGCGAACACTGGCGAACGTAGACCAGCGGAGACTATGGAGAGGAGCCAAGAAAGCTACCTTTGTCACCTCTCTGTTTTTTTCTCTCTCTTTCTCTGTTCCCTCTCTCCTTCACCTTCTTCTCTCTCTCCCCCCCCCTCTCCTGTTTGTCTCTTTCTGCCTCTTATCAGTCGTTCCAATATCGCCGTCACACGCTATTGACAGCGCTCGCTCGCTTGCGACGCAACGCGCGAGCGAGAGATAATGCGACCCGCGATATTTCAAATTCACAAGTGTATAATGCGAGATATCTATCAGCTTTTTCAGCCTTTGCATAAGTCAGATTTATGTTCAAGTGACCTATGCTATGCGGTCTATAAATGGTAAACTTTGAAGCAATATCGTGAATTGTAACGTCATTTATTGTAATTAATTTCTTTTAGTAAAAAGAAACGTGTCTGAATAATATAAAAACACGGAAATGCGATCAATGTTCGATCGATATGCATCGATATAAGATGTTATTAATACACATTGAAATATTTTATTAGATGTTAAAGAATTCCATTTAATTAATAATTAATTAACAATCAGAGAAATATTATAATTGATAATAGTTAATTAACTATTAAATAATAATAGTTAATTACAATCTTTTGCCTATATTACGTTATTTTAAATTTGTAAGACGAAAAAGAGAAGGAAAGAGAGAAACGGAGAAGCAATTTTACTTCTGACATAAAAATGCAATAACTGTAAATACCAAATAATTAAAATTTGAACCGTTTATAAACATATTAAAACATCGTCATTGTGTAACTATTTATTAATAAAATATAATATTCATAATAAATTTAATGCAAATTATGAGAAATACGATTGCATAGAACTGCATTATGAAATTTTTTTTCCTTTTACAAAAGAAATGTTCTCAACTACGAATAAAGTGCTGTATGGGAAAGAGCTACTTTATTTCTTATCTCGCTCTTTATCTCTCTCATTCACTCTCTTCTATCTTTTTACTCGGTCTTGTCTTTTGTTTGATTTAGCCTTTCGATGCCACTGCTGAATTGTTGTGTGCATTGAAATCTTATCAAGAATTAATAATAGAAGAATGGAATTACCTGTTAGTAAATATATGTGCCTCTGGATGGGGTGACGATAAGACCACTCCGCTCACGTCCGCGGACGTCCCCGTTTCCTCGGTTTCCAGGTTGTACATTTCGGGTTGGGTCAGAGTCTCGGTCTCAGCAGGGGTGCGCATTCTCGCCTAGGTATCAGATTATTGACAGACCTGAAACGAAACATTTCAATTCCATTATTTCGGTAACTCCAACGGATCTGCATGAATCGCGTGCGACAATAATGTAAGAAATAAACAAAACAATTATTTAATCAATTTCAAGGCAATTAACTTTATCTTCATTGACAAAAACTGAATTTACAGAAAAGACAATACTATATATTTCTATTAATGATTTTTTAATTGTATTCACACTTTTATTCACTAAAGGAATACATTCCGCTATAGTTTGATAATCGAATAGTTTTTATTAATTAAATATATTTAAACACAAAAAGCCCAACTACTCTAATTCAATTTTATTTTTCCGCATATCTTGTTCTGTTAATGAAACTTATGGCGATTAAAAATTAATTTTTGTTCCGATTACTTCGTCGCCCGGTATGCTAAGAGAGCATCCGCTGCGATTGCCTGTTGTCATGTATGCACGGAATGCATGAACAAAAAGATAAAAAGAAATCGTTTGATGTAACATCTACTGGGAAGAGGTAGCCAGATTCAATGGAATGCCGATCTAGTAAGAGGTATGGTATGCCGTTACGCATACTGAATTTTAGTACGTTTTATTTCGTTTTAAATACAGATTCTTTTTTAACTATTTAGATTATTCATACTTATTGTTTGTTTATCTTTTACTTGAAGCAGCTCTCGAAACAATGGAGTTCTGTGAGAATAAGTTAGACAATTTTATGAATGCAAGCCAAAAAGTACACAAAGTAACTATCAGATAAATATATATTTTTCTGAAATTACAGTAAAAAAAAACTCACAGACACAAAAAATTCGAACATATTACGCGGGCTAATAATTCATATTTGAACATTTCAAAGTAAAAACATTTAAATTTCAATGTCCGAAGATTAAATAATTCGTTTAATTTAAGAAACTTCCCGCGAAGTAATTTGCATTACAGAAAAAAATCCTTATTATTTATCTTTATTGTTCCCCGAATTATGATTAAAACTAAAAAGATTTTTTTAAAGTTTTTGTAAAAAATATAAATCGATAATGTAATAAGTAGGAGAGTGAATTATATACATAATATTTGCTCCACGCATCCCTTATATAAAAGGTGAAAAAAGAAACCGGGAACTCTTTCAGAATGAGTCACGTAGGCGTGCCCTACGTTCAATCTTGTGCACCTGGATCGAAGTCTTGCCAAGTTCCAAGTTATTTGAACCTGCTGACAACCCCTGAAGCCGCTGTTGATTCTAGCAAGCATACGCAAATGCATCAAATGAATATTTGTTTTCGATATCACCTTTGAAAATATAGAAAATTCGTTTATTCTTTTTATAATAAGTAATTATTATACATCATCAAAATTATATATTATCTATATTATTATATATAGATAAACATTTATTGAAAATATATTCTTGATACAATTGTATAATTCAAGTCATAAATATGCGAATACTTTGAAATACTTGAATACTTGAAATAAAAATACTAAATAAGGTTTTATAAAATTTTTAAGATGAAAAGGAATTTGAAGCTGCGCGAAAGTATCGTTATTGTAGACAGAGAAAACAGCCTGGTTAAGCTCCGAAGGGTTGCTAATTTTGCAAGAAACATGAATTTTAATGAGACGGGTGTACATACACCCTACGTTCCAATTCTATGTACCCTGCGTAAATTGCGACTTCGATCAGATATAACTCACATGCGGCCATCTGACAGAAATAGCAACGAATAGTGGCATCGCATATGTCCGTTTACTCACGTGACTTGTCTACAATATATGCTATATTATATATTGTATTTTCTAAAAAAAAAAAGCAATAAAAATCGGGAATATCTCACAATCAGTTTATGTCTTCGTTCGTATTTAAAATTTTATATTTTAATAATTAATTACAGAATAATTAATCGCGTTACTTCTTATCGTTCACGTAACAATAATGATAAAAAAAATATTATATTAGACTTTTTTATGAAAGATAGCTTGAAAATAATTCTCATTTCAGTTTCACGTTGTACCATTTTGAGAATCACTGACGTTAAAAGACTTGTTTCCTTCAAAAGATTAGAAGGATTAGGAGAAAAAGAAAAATAGAATAGGGATTTTCCAACAGGTATATTTGGCACAGATACATGCTTACTCCCCAGAAACTACGCATCAGGAGAAACGCAATTAAGAAAGTTAGTGTCCTTCAGGTCATTTTAAACGTATCATACAAAAAATCTGTAATTTGAAGAATAAAAGAATTATTTGACATGAAAAATTGAAAACTAGTGTCAAATGGTGGTCTCTTCCCGAATATTTACACATAATAACACAAAGAAAAATCTACACAAAGAAGAATCTGTGAAACAAAGAGTGTGCCATTTTGCTGGCGACAGCCTGCATAAGATAAATGTGTTACTAAATTCTTTATGGATTCCGCAGATATCCCCAGATACATATCCTCCAATCTACCTTACAATCTATTGCATTATTACTTTTTGCAGATAACGACGTGAAAACGACGTTTGGAAGGTACTCTTGTGAGGGAAGGTACTAATGCGGAGCATCGCGTGTGCGGATTGACCTGCGCGCACAAAAGCGAGCCTACTCTCGAGGGTCGCCACGACGCGAGAGCGATCCCTTAGGGACAAAAATAACAAGGGTGGAGAAAATGAAAATCCATTTCGAACGTCGTTAAATAGGTGTAACGCCACGAGCGCGAACGAGCTGGCTGACCGAAGCCCGTTCTCATGCGTCATACGCGCGAATGAACTGCTCGTATACCAGTCCGTAACCACGGTTCTTGATCGATCAAGCAAGTTCTTATTTAGCTCTTTGCCACATAATTACAGTCCATTTCCTTTTATGTGTGAAACCCGATCTTGAGCAAAAGTTTCGCATAGCTTGAATGACGTTTGCACGTTGTTATGCGTAGAACCAATTTCAAAAACCGGTATTTTTATGTTTTCAAAGGAATGTCTCAAACTCGACTTGGAAATATTTCATGTAAAAAGTAATTATTGTATTTCCTGTCTTCTATTAGATTAGTATTTATTTCTTATATTATATCTCTTTTAAATGTTTTTTTAGATTAATCAGGATAATTAATAAAAAACAAATTTGAAGTAAATTAGTGTTAAGTGAAAAATTACAAAATTAAATATAACTATTTAATTAGATTATATTTTTCTACAAGAAATGGAATAAATGTAACTTAACAAAGTTTGAGACATTTTCGTTTTGAGAAATTAGAAATATATTAAAACTATATACTGCACTATATATATGATATAAAAAAAATATTACTTTGATTTTTCAAAGAGTTAACAATAAAATAAACAAGGAAATCGATTGAACGAAAAACTCTAAATATGGATCTCAATTATGTCGTATCGTGAAATGTCTATTGAATCTATATAAATAGAAAATAATGAGTAAATGTTAAAAATATACGGTCAAGCGTATTTGAAGATCCTATCGTCGGTGTTTGTCTCACGTACTTATATATCGATCGCACGAAGTCGCCATGTATGAATGAAGCCGCCCCTTGGCGTTTCGTATCGCGTAAATCAACACATGAATCGCGCGGTGCCGGTTATTTAAAGGATAGTTTACGGACGCTTCTACCGCTGCGTATCCTGGCATTGAAATCACCACCCGATAATGGCCAGCGATTGCAACGCTATCCACGGTGCCCCCCGTGGCTAATCACTGCTCTACAACGTACCAATTCACTTGTAACCCTGAATAGTATACCGTTATTGCTTATATTCGTTATCAAGGTATTTCTCTTCGCTCCTTTTTTACTATACATTTACGATACAATTGTAGAATTCTGTAAAAAAAACTGTCCTATATATATCGTTACATACCTAGCTATTAATAGTATTCAGATTCGGTACGTATCAAGTCAAACTTTTTCATCATTACATGTAGTCAAATTATTTCCGAAATAAAGTCTAGGATCTAATATGCAAAAGAAATCAATGTAATTAATAATAAAGCGGTTTTTAGAATCATTTACAACGTTCGCGCAAGCTTTTGAAGTTAATGAATGCAATTGAGTGATTTATTCTAATAAAATTCACACTCCATTTTTCTGATTTAATGCAGAAAGTGGTTAATCATTCTATTAAAATCAGTTTTGCAATGTTGTCATGTTACGAAAACGCTCTCTCTAAATTATATTAAATTATATGTTTATTATAGCAACTGAAATGTTTGTACACATTTAGTAATTTAATTACTCTATCACGTAATTATTACTTTAATTCTCAGGTTTCGTCGATCAAATCAATACAAACATTTCCATGTTTTCTGATTGTCAAGAATTATCAATATGCGTTATGTTCGAAATAGAGATAAATAACGATTTAATCTTATCGTTAAGTTTTATGTTATCGATTCTATTATCTTAAACTGACATTAAATGCAACGACGCTATTCCTTAATGTTTTCTTTAATGCAACATTCATTTTTTTTTATACAGTCAAGTAAAATTGCGTCTTTTATTCTTCAATTTGTCTTACGTTTAAGCTTAAATGTCCTCATATTCCTCTATATGGCATAATCCTAGAAAGATTAAAGATTTCTGCCAGAACAGGACAATCCGGTATGAATAAAATCTTTTCCTGGTCTGTGATTAACATAAATTAAATGTTATTATAATTCCATCGGAATTTTCTGGAATAAATATCGCGGTTGAGATATATCTGGGATACATCTACTAAAAGCGCATAATCACTCAAGAATTCGATATTCGTCGCGTCGCCACTTAAATCTTAAATCGCCTGAACGGAATTATCCCCACAGTGGTGAAAGGGTTGATCGACGTATTAAACCCGACTCGCATTGCGCAAAATGAGATATAGATGAAATCAGAGAAATAGTTACGAGAAGCGCGATGCAGAAAGACAACGTGTAGATTGAACTGTTAACCGAACTGTAACATTTTATAAGAACATAAAAGAGGAGTAGACAACATTTATGTCCTAACGATTCATCGTGTACTAATTGTAAATTGTACAGTACATCGTGTTCTTTTGAATGATTCATTCAAAACTTGAGTCTTGTAGACATACATTTGCGCCAAGAAGGTACTTTCTTGCGTTTTATAGCGAGACGGGACTTCGAAATAAAAGAAATCGGCTGAATCCAGACATACGAATCAAGATAAAAATCGAATTCTTTCGGAAAGGTGTGCAAAAGCGAGGGGCATTTCTCTTTTAACTTGTACTATTTCAAATACGGAAAAAGGCGAACGATACAATTTCTTCTTCCTCAAAGGACTGATTTTCTCGGTTTAATTTTATTCACACGCTGTCTCGAGGACGTCGTGTTGTTTAACAACGGTAAGTTTTAATTGCATCCCGAGTACCTCCAGCGAATCGGTTGCACGCACTAGTGCGCACCAAAGGTCATCGCACACAAATCGACGTAAAAGCGTACAAACTGGCGAACGGAACACTCGCGCGAGATACAAGTCACCATGTTGTTTGGCAGAATACTCAATACGTTTTGGCGATCAGGACACTTCCGCGTAACGCTTATGCACTCTGACCTTTAACTCCCACGTCGCAGGAGCGTCATTTCTGTTATTAAAAAAATAACATGTTTATAGTAGACACGTTTATAGTAGAGATTTCGTACGAGAATAATGGATTTCCTTAAAATTTTGCGACGTGCGTTATTGGAAAAATTGACCAGTAAACATTATCAATAACAAAGAATGTGACGATTGCACTTGGTTTCTTTAATCCATTGGATAATATAGGGTTTCTATACAAAATGCCGTTCGGTTATTATCAAAAAGTTTCAAAATTTAAGATAGATACATAGATAATTAACTAACAACACAAAATAAAACATTGATTTTTGTGAAAATTTATACGTGTTTGACTTTTTACATTTTAAATTTAACGAGTATGCGGTGATAAATAAGTTAAACATAGTTTAATTTATTTATCACCGCGTCGTCGAAAATAGCTCACAAGTAGAGAAACGTACACTGAAAAAAAAATTTTGGTTAAAAACGGACGAATAAGAAATCTTGTAGGATCGATCAAATATTCTGATTCGTATAATAGAAATTCTGGTTATTATAAATTATAAAGTATTGTGTTCTATTGTAATAACCAGAACACTTTGTCCGTTTTTAATCAGAATTCTGTTCAGTGTACGATTTGCAATTTGTACAGAATTATTAATTGAACGCTACTTAACGTTAACTTACGCACCGCGTTTTGACTCTCAATTTCTTTTTTCATTTTTCCTGTTAACGTCGACATTTAATTAATTAATCATTAATTTCATAATTGCCTATCGACGCACGGCATCCTCTAGACTCTCCGCGCATCTCCATTCGCCTCTTTGTCTCCTTGCCGGCGGAGTGAAACGTCACGTCTACGTCGTCCTGGATGCGGCGGGCGCGTAAGACACGCCAGGAAACGGACGGTCCTTCGCGGCGGCGATCGCCGCCGCGAGGTGAGCTTTCACTTTTCTCGATTTGCACAAGCGCGAGCGAGCGAGCGTCGCGAGCGGCCGAACGAATCCCGTACCTCGCCATACGGACTCGCCGTGCAAAAAAGCTCCCCTCGCGAACGCGACGGGGGATGAGCGTGACGCTCGTTCCTCCTACGCGGCAGAGGAAACGGGAAGGATGAACGGGAAGAGAGGACGCGCGGGCGCGCGCGTATTATCGATCGGTGCGAGAGCTACCCTCTCGCTCGGCGCTCACCTGAACGCCGCTCTCCGTCGTCGCGACAACGGGAACAGTCGCTGCTACCCGCGGCGGAATCGCCGCCGTCGTCGCCATCCACCCTCGCCAGTCACCCAACTAGCAGTCTCGGGCAGCTTTTTATCGACTCTTTTTTCTGCCGCCGGTCGGCGACGCTACATACACCGTCGCGGCGGCTCGCGATCCTGGAATCGGGAACTCTCCCTCAACGCGCGGGAAGTCGTCGTCGTCGTCGTCGTCGCCACTGACACGCAATACATAGTACACCTGGGCCACGCGAGGGAGTCCCGGCCAGTCCCGGCCAGTCCCGGCGTCACCTCGCCTCTCGTCACGTCACGCGCCGAGCTCCCGCGCGTGTTATCGCGCCGCGCTCCGGCACCGAATTCACTCCGCTTCGCGCAGCGTCACACAACCCCGCGGCGACACGGCGACACCCCGACGCGCGACGCGTTCGACGGACACTGGACAAAATGGCGCGCGTCTCATTGTCCCGCGACTCCGACGCCAGAGCGCGCCCGCGCGCCCGCGCGCCGAAGCCCGGAGCGCGCTCGGTTCGAAGGGTCGAAGTTGATCGGCGTCGATAGACCGAGCGCCTAGCGGGGATCGGGGCACTGTTTTACAAACAGGTCTGGATTGTCTGGAGACTCAGCTATTTTTTTTAGAGGCGGGAGAGGTTTCGTGTCACCGGTCAACCGGTCTCTATGTACATGGAAGACTATGGCGCGGCAGATGCGGGGCGAGCGAGCGGCCCGCTTGTGTGCATTCTCCCACTCCGAGAGCAGATTGAAACTTGCATCACTGCCGTCACGCTGTGACGCGTGAGGTGCGGAAAACAGCGGCGGCGGAGAACGAACAGGTTCCTGTGGTTCGGCCGAAATCATCGACGGCCTCCGGCAGTATTTAAGTCGCCCGATAGCGATCTCCGAAACTAACAGGGTCAACTTTGCGACACAATTGAACCTGAAAGCAAGGCGGTTCTTGAATATTTTGTTATTACAAGTGACATCGCGCCGTTTCTCATTCTATTATGTTTATAGACGTCTCAATTTGAATAATAGCTAGACTAATGTATTCGTGACTTCTAATGACAAATAATGCTTTAATTCAGCGACTCAATATATTTTAATGTTATCCCTATAGTCAATATTTCTCAATTTTATATGCTTTGACAATGGGTTAAATCTTTGCCATAGTTTCTTATTAAACACACCGTTGTGTTGTTCCGAATTCTGTTATTATACATATACATTTTAATCGTTATATTTCCAGTCTACATGTTCTTTTCCTTTTATTAATTTTTAAACATAATTTCAAAGCAACATTTACGTTACGATCTTTACACAAATATATATCTTTAATTATTCGATTAGTTGGATTGCATTATTATCGGCTGAAAATTGCAGATAATAAATATTTTATTCCAAGTCATCGAAGAGACGATAAATTGCATTTACGTTCTGATTTCGATGATACGAAGATAGTAAGTTTTCAATTACACAAAAAAAAAAAATTCGTTGGATTATAAATGTGATAACATATCCGTTCCGCAGGGCAAAAACAACGAATGTACTCCGAGATACGAGATTGAACCTTAGCTCATTCGCCGCCGAAATTCCGTCGCGTCGTCCCTCGAATCGTTTCCAAGTTGGCACGGTGGGAGGATGACGTATAGAGACGAGCGATTCCTAGAAATGGTTTTGCTCCTTTCCAAGAAACGAAGTGATCGACTCCCTGATTGCGTCTGTCCCCGAAAGGCGCGCGCACGTTGCGCGGAAGATATCTCGTATATATTTGTATAAGATAGATATCTATTATAGTACAAAAGAGACAATTGCGCAATTCTGAATGACAATGTCCTAGGAGTGGACCACGTCATACTGCACGATCGGCTTTCTTTTATCTCGCTTCTTCTTCGGTACACGAAAAAAATAAGTTAATTAAATTTTATGTAACTAATTAACTTTTGGGCCATTGACTCACTGTTATTCTTATACAGAATTTTAATAATTCTATGACTTCTTTTCAGCATTTACAAGATGTCTAGGATTTTTTACAAAAAAATACATAATTAATTTTTGAATACATAATTATTTATTTTTGAATAGGGCATAATTTCTAAACATACTGTTTAGAAATTATGCCCTATTCAAAAATAAATGATTAGTCAGAAAAAAATTTAATGAACTTATTTTTTATTGTGTAGTCCCTGTCTTTCGTTCGACCAGCAACGCTCACCTATCCTTCATTATTCTTTCTGCTCGATAGCTTCCTTTATCGTGTCCGTAGCCGCAACCTGGTCGATTCCCAAATGACGTCACAACCCTCGCGTCCATCCCTCTTCATCACGTAGTAACCGTGACCGTGATATTCAAGGTCTCATATAAACGCCTACGTGCTACACAGAAAAAGTGTAGGAGAGACAAAAGGGTCCAGAAATAAATCTCCGAGAAAAATATTAAGGAAAACATCCTTTTTTGGGAAAAATTTGTGAAACTTTATAAATAATTTTCGTGTATCTTTGAGACGATGTAAATAAATACCGTCCAGTCAATATTAATTAAAATTTATAAACTTGATATTTAGATGCTTAATATATTTTTATCTAAACAATATTTACTTTAAAAATATACATATTTACAAAATAACAGATTTATAGTTTTACCGCACGCTACTGCATCATTTCTAATTGTATCTAGGAACTTTAAAATTGTACTTAATTCATTCCATAAAATGTTTTTCTATAAAGATATATGTAAGTACGATAAATTAATTTTGGATTTTCATTACTTCGACTTTTTAAATACATAAATGGACACATTGGCATTTCTAAGAAAAAGTTTTTTGAATACAAAATCATGTTATAAAAAAATTTAGTTTTCATTGTGACTCTTTAAATTTTTATATTCTTGTACCACATTTTCTACTTTTGCAAAAGCTTGCAAGAAATCGTCATCCTCCAAACCAAATAGTTTATATTGATGCAAAAATGCCGCGCATTTGTAAGAACTCCACGCTTTATCTAAATATACGTCCAATGGCCGATGTATCTCCGAATTATTGCTGATCATCGCCAAGAACTTATCTCGGTTCAGAAACTTACGTTCTTGATGTAAATGAGTAAAGGCATTGACAGTCCATTCTGGGTATAGATGTCTTTTCTGCAAATCTTCCAATGCTATAACATCATTCTCTAGAGATTTTCCACGCGTTACAAGAACATTGGATACACAAGGACTATATACATGAGACATTATTGTTTTGCTTAAAGTGGGATTTGGGATCTTTAGTTGGGCATTCGTTAATTCCGCTTGTGACTTTGATACTCGAAGAGTCTGTTTCAAATGACGTATATACACTTCCCACTTGTGCATGGGTTCATACTGCAGAGACGTTGCAGGGACGTGCGGAGTACTCTTGATCGTTACAAACCTAAAATTGGGGTGCGCAGCTATTTTGGATATTAAAAAATTTGTGTTACACCTCGCCGTGTTGCTAGGTTGAAAAACGGCAAGCAGATTCTCAGAAATGACGCTATTCATGTCACGCAACGTGGTATTAGAATTCCTCAACAGATTTGTACATATAGAATGCATCTGCTCGTTCTCGAACAACACAGATAGGTCTGCCCTATCCGAGAACTTGGCTAGAGTCAGTATGGTATTATAATTCTGGGTACAAACTTCTCCGAAGGTGAACGGCAATGTGATCGCAGCGACGATAGGCTTAGTTTCGTATTCCTCTCGCAGAAGCTCGACCATGCGGCTACCTATACCAGATCCCGTGCCGCCAGCTGAACTAAGGAGCAGAAGAAATCCCTGGGAACGATCTAGCTTCTCAATCTCCTGTCGCGTGACATTCAGCACAGCGTGCGACAGACGTCGACTGTTTATCGTGTAGCCGTAAGCCCAGTTGTTGGCAGAACCACCACCAGATTGGCAGACGACGTTACTCGTCCGATAGATCCATGATGCGTTCGTGTCCTTGCATACCGTGTTCACGACCTTCTCCTCGGTGTCGACGAGAATCGCCTTCGCATAGTATCGTCCGCACCCCGCGATTCCGTTGAACCACTTCTCGATTGTGCTGTCCGTGTATTCATAATTCGCGCCGTAAGAAACGCCAGTGTTCGAGCTTCCTATGTCGGAGGCCACTTTTGAGAATAGATCGCATCCGAGCTGATTCCCACATTGTCCAAACTGCAACGTAATCATTTCCGAGCGGTTTCTTCATCCCCCGGATGTGAATGGTTTGATGCCCGCAACAAACTCTCTTTGCTCTTTGTTAAATTCCTGAGATGACAGAGCGCAGCCTTAAGCCTTCATATCTGAAATATATTATGAAGTAATTACTTATTCCTCACCGAAGAACGTAAGATTATTTTGATTAAATTCCTACCGAATCTGAAGACAGCTCAAAATCTTTGACTATATAAATATTTATACAGTCAAAGCTCTAAACAGAGTTGAAACGTCCGCTTTACAATTATGTATGTACCTCATTAATTACAGTTAAAGTTCGATACGACTTACGCTCCGTTTGCTCCACTCGACTCTCAAAGGCCTTTTTTATTTCTCAATTGCCAGAATATTATTCGTACATGAGAGAGATGTTGCACTGACTGTTTACAGAGAGCAGTGTTGTCGACACACACCGCATCGTCGCTTCCCGCCAAAAACCTGCGCATACATGTGCCGTTCTGCCGGTTCTGCGAACATACATCTGCACTCTTAGCACTTAAATTACACATAGAGTATGTTCGAACAAATTCCGATTAATCGATTATTCGCTGTATCGAAAATAATTAAGGCAAAGTGCTCAATCATTGTTTTATTATCAGAAATGTACCAAATTTATATCGCTTTCTGATAAGAATTATGAGAGATAAAACAGGAATTATAGTAGTTATCATAAATAGATATTTTCGATAATTGAATTTCTTTTTTCTATTTTCTTTCTATTTCTTTCTTTCTATTTAACAATAATTTGAAAATAATGCACATTTTCTTATATATTAAATAAAATATCGTCAATTTAAATATAACTTATACATTATCGTTATCGAATCGACACTATAAAGTGCAAATAATTGATTCAAGTGACGAAAAAACCGATATTCGTTATTTAAAAATTTGTGATATATTGAATATAATATTTCGCATAAATTTCTTTTACAACACATCAGCCGCATATTTTTTTCTTACGAATGTTTCATGCAACGCGAAAAGAATTATTAGAACTTTATTTTTTTTGGATACAAAATTATCGATTTATCGATTAATAATGAAACATCGACGGATACAGCGTCAGTTGGCAGAACTGGCGTCCGTCATTTCGGACCGGCCGACGCGAGCCAATGGGAAGCGCCGCGCGCCATTTCGACATTCAGCGCCCCAGCCATCAATTTGAAGTGATTTTCAGTTGCGCTGCCGTTACGCGGGTTTGTGGGAATTCGTGCTCGCCTGCGTTTTCGCTGCGTCGTTCGTTCCGGGATGGCGGATTTTAAGCAACAGTACAAGAATCCGCGTCAGGGATTCGGCGATGCAGAGCATAACAGATATCTACGTGCTTGCAACCGCGACAAAAGTCGCAGGGAGGTCAGGACGCAGACCTTCGACAGGAATCGTGATCTACAAGACGTTTCGCCATCGTCCCCGCAGCCAAGTAAGTTAACGAATTCCTCGTTTCACATGGATCGCGTCTTGATCTATGAATTAGATTAGAGATTCGTAGTCGTAGATTCCTTTTGAAGCAGTTTCCTGGCTGTCTTCAATCTTCAATTGTGGTTTTTCTTGTTATTGAAACGTCTTTAGTCTGGTTTTGTTTTTATCCAGTATCATGTGCTCTGTAAATGTTCGCTTAGAACCTCCCACATAGATATTTTGAATTAAAACATATTCGATTTTTGTGCAAAAAGGAATAGAAATCGCTCAGCACTGGCAAAGAAGCAATTAAAAATGTGGCATTAAAGAAAACACTAAACAAAGTGAGATCAAATAAATAAGAGAATTGCTAATACGGTCGGTAATTGATCTTTTTTATGCTCCATAATATTCTCCTATGCCTCATAATTTGAATTTAATAATTCCAATAACATATAGTTTTAAAAATCTATCCTTATATTGTGTAAAAGATACATTGTGAAAAATATTACTCCAAGAATTTGAATCTTGAATCAATTTGACCTTTGAGACATGTAATATTTATCGCAGCAATTTATAAATATTTAAAAAAGAATGTCTCCTTTAAGGTAAAAATAAATTATAACCATTATGACAATGACTATTATGAGATTGACCGAGTGTGTATTTTCAAATTAAAGACATGATTGGAAAAATTTAATATTTTAAATATTAATAATCAAAATATGTGTCTCACAACATTAAATGATGTATTGAAATATTTTCTAGAAACTGAAATATTATTGTAGTTTTATATATTATCTAGTCTAAAACCATAATCTAAAAAATATATATATTTGTAATAATGTATACTTATTGTATAAGAGACATAAGAATTATATTGTGAGTACATACTTGTTTTTTAAATACATATCAAAATAGCATGACGATTTATATATGTTTTGTATATGTCCTCTAAATGTATGAAACATTCTAAATATATAAAAAAGTCAATATATATTATATACTTGGATATTTGAACTTTTTTTTATTATGGTATATTTGGTTATGGTGGTATTATATTAAACAGTCACAAGAAATTTTTATTATTTTTACAGAGGATGTATCTACAATTGCTGATGAGCGTATGAAAAAATTGATACGATGGAAAGAAGACCGTGAGAGGAAGAAGAGGCTGGAAGCCGCCATGAAGAAACCAGCTTTCAAAGTCGGTATCGTTCATCATGCTTTGTGTTCTCCGATAATCAAGAAAAACGCATCAACTGCAAAAACACCAAAGAAAACGGAACAGTCAAATTATGTTCAAAAACGAATTACGAGAGCGACAGAGAAACGATTGCTTGCTAAAGAAGCAGCTAAAGAAATAGCTAGTAAACAAGGAGCAAAGAATTTATCTTCGATATCGACAAAGCATCCGATACGTGGCAAAATGACTTCTAATACCAGAAATCAGAAATCTTTTGCCCCAGATGATTACTCTTTTAAACCTCCATCTGGTTTGCAAAAGATACCTCTATTTGGTCTTGTACCGATGAAACAAACTCCACAAGAGAAATACACATCGGAAAAGGATGTACGAACTTCCCCTGGTACCACAAAAAATTCCAAAACTTCTACAGGTTCGAAATTATCATCAAATAAGCAAAGCTTATCGCAAAAGGATATACAGACTTCCGATGGTACTACAAAGAATTTCAAAACTTCTACAAGCTCGAAATTGTCATCAAATAAGCAAAACTCGTCGCAGAAATTAATTGACTTGACTATCCATGATTCAAATGATTTAAATGTAACTAAAAAGACAAGATCGTCATTGAAGGAACAGACAAAAAATCAGACAGACTTACTGGATTTCTTGCAGGAAGAAAAATCTTCTTCGGACAACGAATTAGTCAAAGAAAGTTCAGATAAAGAAAGTTCAGACATTGATATGGAAACGCCACCGTCACACAAAATTAATTCGATATTTCCTGAAAAAGAAAATCGCTCTATGAATCTCATCATATTTTCACCATATCTTGTACGAAGCCGTGGAAAGAAAAATTCTCGAAAAGAGGGACAGCAGCGGCTAGGCATTGGTCGTCCGTCCGATGAAATTCCAACTAAAGACACTGTTATGAAAAATTTAAATATATGCGTGGAAGAGGAAGAACGCACCGCTCAGTATTTCAAATTACTTTTGAACAAAGAAACGGATAGACTTCAGCAGCTTTGTAAAAAATGGTTACAAATTGGTGGATTAGAGAAGGATATTCCGGAAGATGCTATGTACGAAATACAACAAGCAGTGGGGCAGACAAATTTGCTGATGAATAAAAAATTTAAACGATTTCGTGGTTTAGTGCAGGACTGCGAAACTGGTAGAGGAGAAATGCTGGTTACATGTAGAGATCTACAAGGCTTTTGGGAAACAACATACATGCAAGTCAAAGACTGTGATATGCGATTTCAGAAATTAGAGCAACGTCAAAACAGAGGATGGCAGGAAGAAGAGGAATCCACAGTGCAGGCCAAGCCTGCTGTTAAAAAACGAATGCCTGTTAAAAAACAAATTGTATCGTCGAAACCAAGTGCATTGCGATCATTCCTCCTGGCTGCCAGAAAAAACAAGATGGAAATCGAAACATTAAAAAAGGAAGATTTGTTGCTGCAAGATATACATACAAATGAAAAATCGAGTAATAGAAAATCTTGTACTGAACTTCTTGAAGAGAATACAGATACTCGACGTAGGGCAAGAAGATCTAAATCCAATGATCTTAATGAAAGCAAGTCAACTTCTGTTCAACGTAAAAATTCGAGAACAAGTTTCATACAGATGTCCGATAAATCTAAAAGAATGAAAAGTCCATTTGCAGCTATGAAAATAAGTCGAATGTGTAAGACACCCGAAGTTCAATTAGATAACACAGTATCATACGTTAATTCTGATCAAACGCCGGGCAAAAGTATATTGAAGAAGTCAGAAGAATTGGAAAGTAAGGAAGCTCGTATAAAGTCAACGCATAAGGTCAATTTTGATGATCATGTATCTTTGACGGAGGTCCCGCTTGATGAAGATGCACAGATTAACTTTAGTTTATCTGTGGCATTAAACAAAATAGAGAGTTTCAATTTGGATGAGACATGCATTAATGCTGAAAAAAAATTAAATTTTGATACTGAAGAATTTGACAGTAATGACGATCTAAATGAATTACAAAGTAATATACAAACAATAGGAAACCGAAATAAATCTAAATCACCTGTTCAGAATTCTTTAGATAAAATCGTTTATTCACTTAACACAACATTTTCAGTAGTTGACTCGTCAAGTAATACGCAGATTATATCACCTCCGAAAAGTTCAGAAAATCGAGTTCAATACAAGGATGTATCAAACAAGCAAGATGTATTGTTTTCACCTCCAGCACAAGCAAACAGAAATGACGAAACACGCATGACTGAATTAATTTCAAACGACATGGAAGATTTTGGTTTAGGAAAAGCACTTAGAAATAGAACTGTTCTGACAAATAATACTCCGAAAAGCAATAGAACTAGTAAAATGGTGAGCTATTATACTTTTTAATGATATTATTAATTATGTCTTTTTCATTATAGCATTTACAACACTTGATATTAAATTAATGTATTTCGAAAAATATTTTAATACAGAATCTTTTGTACAATTTTTTCCATACATCTATTATGTACATATTTCTAATATATTTTTAATCCGTTAACATAGTCGAAAAACGTAATCTTCGAAAGCCTGTGGCTAAATTGTTCTTAAGCTCTGTACTTTATTAATCAAATATTGAAATTAATTAAATAATCAAAAAGTCACTTTGCATACAAGTATATAAAACAATTTTCGAGTTTGTAGTTATTTTTATATTTTATATTTATATGATATAAAAGGAATGTAATTTTATTGAATCTTTCAATGATCCAGCCAACATCAGGGTTTTATTTATTAAATGGAAATTAATAAGAGAAATTTTTTATTTCAGACTCCAAAAAAAATTGATAAAGGGGAAAATAAGAGCTCTGTAAAGTCGAATAGGAAAAGTTTAAGATTATCGCAAAAAAATGAAAATATGACGCCCAGAGAAAGCGATACAACGGAGATGGAGGATGTAACATTAATAAATAGCATTAAGAAAAGATCATCTCGAAAAAGTGTTGCATTCGATGGTAAAAATCTTCAAACTTATATGTTATTACAAGTATATATTTCGTATATCACATTCGATATATATGTATAATCGTATTTTGTTATAATAGAATCTTGCGTGGCATGTGCAGAAAATAAACCAGTGTTGCCTATGACTCCTTATTCATCACGTCGTAGCAGAACGTCTAAGAGACAGAGTCGAAGCAAAACTGCATTGGATGGAGATCTTATAATATTGAACACGCCAGGTATAAAACATCTAGTAACACATTATGTGTAATAATCGTATATAAAAAATATTTATTAAAACTTATTTGTTTCAGATTCTCGTAGGATTACTAGATCTCATCAATCAGATAAGTTTTAATATCTTTTTATATATATTTGTTGTATTTATATAAATGAAAACCTGATATATAACGAAGGTTTTTACGACATCGATGTATGTATGCAAATAACAAGTGTATTATAAAATATTTTATTGTTTAATATAATGTACGAGATATTCAATATATAATAGAATTTTTATAAAGTTTCCAATTTTATATTATTTCGATTTTATTAGCATTTACATAATCTTACAAAACTTTTAAATATTGATAATCATTCATAAAGAATTCTAAGATTAAGTTGTAAAAAAATACTTATGAAATAAAGAAAATAGAGTAT
Organism: Tetramorium parvispinum; assembly: GCA_011638315.1. Classification (NCBI taxonomy): domain Eukaryota; kingdom Metazoa; phylum Arthropoda; class Insecta; order Hymenoptera; family Formicidae; genus Tetramorium; species Tetramorium parvispinum. Next base: position 7,328 of record VBVR01000116.1, on the reverse strand, counting down.
GACAAAAAAATTTCATGTATTGTACTCATGGGATATTATGTACGCAATTCCTTTCCAAAGAGGTCTCATTCCTTTCTACGTACTACTAATATATTATTTATAACATATATATATATATATATATATATATATATGACTACGAATCAACTACTTTCGTCTAGAGCCACATGTTATTGTTAACTGAAATATAAGTATGTACAAATATTTACAGTCCAGTACGAGTTCCTGAAATGGATTACCATTTCCTTTTTTCTTTTGCTTACAATCTTGAATTCCAATCAATCTCGTATAAAATCAAGGCATATAAGGAATGAAAAGCGGAATCGAAGGCGGCGCCCGACAACTCTCATACGAAGTCATCCCAAGTATGTACAGTCTTGTTTTTATTCTGTTCAACTATCCGTACGCAAAAGCTACGTTATCAAGAAGCCCACCATAATCTCACGCTACTGTCTCTATCTTTGTTTTCAACACCACATTGCCTTTGTCCGGAACTGGTTGCTATTATAGGTAAGCTTGTGTGTAAGCTTATTCCATTTATACAATCTTTGGACAGTCTTATTTTATATTTTGGATGCAAATCCTCTTCATCATAATTTGTAATTTCTGGTAATTCCCACACAAGAATATTTCCATCAACACCACCTATGGGATACATAATATTAATGGACTATGTATGATACATTGTATATCATGTTCTTATTATTTATCATTTTGGTTTTATTAAACTAACCAGAGATTATTTGTTTACTGTCAGGCGTAATAGCAAACTGTATTCTTTGATTGGTATCGGATTGCCTTCCTTCAAGAGAATAAAGAATGTTTCCAGGATTACGGAGGTCCCAACATAGAAATTCACTGTTTTTCCGGACAACAGAAAACAACTTCATTCCGCAAGGGCTAAATTCAATTTGTGTTATACCACTGTCAGTCTTAAAGGTGCACAATGGTCCGTCTTTGTACAGACCTTCAAATATAAAAAAGAAAAATTATATTATAGTTGGACACAATCAAAACATGTTACTTATTACATTCTATATGATAAATATTACAGATACATACCGATACATTTGGAATATGTGCCGAAGGCAACCAGGCCTGGCATGCTTGGATTTTCGCGGATACACGAGACCAATCCTATCATATTTGGAAAATCGTGTTTAAACTGAATTTCACTTGTTTGACGCCCAGGACGGTCCGTGTCGAAGGTCCTTACGGTATTTTTGAATCCGCACCATATCTCCCTTCCTAAATTCATAAATTGAACGCTGATAGACGCTTCTACTTCATCAACTCTGAAAAAAAGATGCATTCTTGCAAAGTTGCATCAAGAATGAAAGTGCCGCTACTTACTGATTGTAAGCTCGGTACGTGGCACGCAGTTCTCCTGTAAATGCATCCCACAGATGAATAGGGCTCTCCCTGCTGGTACTAAGAAAGCAGCACGTTGTAGGGTCCCATGAATTCATAAAGGGATACCAGCAAGTATCGTATATGAGGCCGCCTTCTTTAACCATCAAAGCAGATGTGAAGTCAGTCTGTCTGAAATCACAGGGGATCTGGCCGGAATATAATTCTCTGGGAAGCTCGTAAATGCGTATTCTGAAGTCTTCCGATGGTACAAGCAAGCATGTTCCGTCTGGGGACCACTGGCAACCTTTCGTAAAATTCTCATACAGGTTTGTGGACTGATATTCCTTAGTAGCGACACATAACATCCTTGGTGCTGTGGACCAATTATACTTATAGACGCAGGTAGAATCTACTGAACTAGCATCTTCCGGAACTACGTTTCTTGGCTCTGTGGCGATCACAGCTTCAGTGTCTCCTGTTTGCGATATGGCAAGATTTACTATCCGTTTTGGTAATGTATCACACGTTGCCTGTAATTTAAAGATTTATTATTTTGAATTTGCTCAAGTAGTAGATTTTTAGAAGATATTTTATAAATTTATAAAATATGTTTACCTGCTAATATCTTAAACTATCTTAAACTTACGTGTGACTGTAAAGAGACGGCAAAGTCAGGTTTGTTCGAGGTTACACCAGATTCTAAACAAGTCTCCGTACTTGCCAGGTTGTGAGAGTCTTCGGTCGGTACGAATAAATTGGATTGCATTTGATCTGACTCACAAGTCTCACTTTTCGTATCATTTTCGACCGTTTGATGATTTCCATTTAAACGTGAAGTTGTTATCGGTGAACATGATTCTATAACCGTTTCTTCGCATTCTATCTCCATTATTTACTGTAAAAGAACTTCTTCTTTAGAAATGTTGATTTATTGACATGAGAACGTTTTCAATACACGTAGTTACGCGCAGTATTTTATTTTTTTAAAGTATTAGGCTATCCTCTGCATAACAACGGATTTCGAATACCGCTGATGACTCTAAAGTCAGGTTAGGAATTGCAGTCAGCTTAGGTTAGATTAAAGCACGCTTGCATTTTAGTTACAAGATTGTACGTTCGGGGCGTTGCGTTCGTTTACGAAAATTTCGATAGAGTATAATGTCCATTTCTGCCAATAGATGCCGGATTAACTTTCATTTCGGTTTACACAGTTTACACACAGTTTTTGGAAAGAAACTCAGGAACTTCAGATGTTTTAATAAGTACGTAAATTTATTTGTGAATAAAATTCTATATGTGTATACATCTTATGCGATCGCACAGCATCCAAAATCGCGACTGACATACCGTATGTGAAAGAAATTTTCTTATTTAGTATCCTTTTTCTCTGTAAAAAGAAGACTAAAAGTTTTGAGCTCTTTAAGAACTCGACGCTTCGAAACCGAGAGCGTGAGAACAGGATGAACCTTGAACGGAATTCAGATTCACTCGACCGAGATTGCATATACATGTCACATACAGCGATGTTTGTATCGCAAAATAAAGACTTTCTGAGTTCAGTTGTATTCTGGAAAAAATTAAAAATTTTGTTGAGAAAATACGTAAATTTGCATTAACATCATAATAAATTTGTTAGAGCGAATAAAAAATGCCGTCGGTTGATCGAAAAGTGCCGATATCTAATCAAAACTGACTTTATGTCGGGTCATTCTAGGAGTAACACGATAATTTTAGACGTTTAAATAATAGAATAATAGAATAATTTTAGAGAAATAATAGAAAATAGAATAATAAAAGAGCCAAGTATTTTAATGTAAACTTATTTTTATTTAATTAAAATAATTTTGTCTAAATATTGTACTGCAATAAAAATGAGGAATACAAAATTAGTTGAAAAATGGAGAGAGAGAGAGAGAGAGAGAGAGAGAGAGAGAGAGGAAGAGAAAAGTTAGATATAAAAAGTGAAGGAAAGTTGGTTGAAGTTCTTTTAACAACTTTTATTATTATTTATCAAACGAAAATATGCATTACTAATACTTATTTTAGACGTTTTAATTTATAATTTTTATATTATATACATTTTAATGTACGTATATATATATTTTTTAAATATATCCTTATATATTTTATTTATGCGATTCTTCAGTTTAAGTATTACACGGTACGTAAAGCTCATAAATGAAATGAATTGAATCTGTTACGAATCCGAGATCATCCAAGACGGCTTTAAATTACACGGGCATATCAAAATATACAGCGTATACAACCACAGATAGAATTCTGTCCTGACTTATGATCGCGAGTTATAGATTGTCTTAAGCGGAACGTACACTATTAAATTCATAACATCAAATTGTGCTCAATTTGAGTCATTTTTAACCATTCCTTAGGTCGCCATTGCTCCTACTCAAAATATCATTAATACCATTAAAACAATAAAGTTGAATAACAACATGTTAATATCTTTTTCGTGTCAAAATAATAATTTCGATACATTTCAACATAATAACTAAAAATAACAAAATATTGTTTCTTTTTTTTATTCGAAAAATCGATTCAAGCTTGATTTTTTAATTCTTTTACAGTGCACGCTGCCCTTTCTTCTCTTCCTTCCAATTCCTCTTCGCTTTCAAGCGCACAGCGATTGGTAGCAGCGCGGCCGACGTCTCGCGGCCGACGACGTCGCGACGCGCCGTCGGCCAAGAACGCTCCGACAGAGCCGGGCACCGGCGCCGTGGGTGGGAGTCCTCGAGAGCCGCGCGAGTGAGCGAAGACTACCCGAAAGAGCTGTGCTCCACTCAGTCTGTCCGCGGCCGTCCGTCAAGCAGACTTCTCCGACTCTCTCCGACTCTCCGCTGCCACCCTTCCTCGCTCCCACCCTCGTCGGGTCTCGAAGGCCCCGTGGAAGACACATGTCGTCGGCTGGTGGTGCAGCTGCTACCGGCTAACTCGCGTAATCGTACGCGTTGAGCACGACTTCACGACTTCTTCCAGTCCGCGTCGCGCGCGCACGCGTGTGTGTGTGTGTGTGCGTGCGCCACACTTCGTTTTGTTTTTTTTTTCGTTTTTTTTTTTCACGACGATCGGTTCTCATATATGAAAGTGACTCGACACGGTGACAAAGTGCTCGTAGTGTGGCCAGTGATACACCAGATCAACGGACAGGATGTGGTCGACGAGGCTTCTCTGGGTCCTCTTCGGGCTCGCGATCGTCGGTTCACCACTCTGGCACGTCGCCGACAGCTTCAACGTCGAGACGAAGCACTATGCGGTATATCGCATGGAGGAGAGGTCCATGTTCGGCTTCGCTGTGTCGACGTACCGTGACAGATACGCTCGCGGATGGTAAGCCTCCTTTTGTTTATTTTTCTTTTTTTCGTAAAACTTCCGAGATATGAGACTAAATAATAAACGCCGCCTAATCTCGAGATTGGTATGTCTAATGTCATCGATGGTGTCTTCATCAGATTGTGTTTTGGATCTTTGCTGCCGTTAAACGTACGACGGTTTGCCGGTGTGGGTACATCGGATAGGAAAATATTTGGAAATATAATAATGAAGAACCCTAAGATCGTAAGGGGGAACTATTGATCATTAATACGTCATGGGGCGAATCTTGTTCGTCACCTTCGAAAATGCGTAACGTAATCCGATGACACACGGAGTATTCTGAAAGAAGAGGCAGTGTATTACGTATTGCATACACTACGCTAGGTAATCTTACATGTTCCTTAAGATTTATTGGAATACATTACAAAGATATGCAGAAGCGATGCAGAGAAACGTATGGTACCGTTAAATGCAAACAATTGAAAAGCATTTCAAGTTATGATTAGCTCAATTTCCTATACATTTCTAAGATATAATTTTTTTAATAAATAATTGCTACATAGATAATAGAAGAGAATTGGATAAATGCTTTTCTTAAGTAGGCAAATTTTTAACTCATTAGCTCGTCAGGTGTTTGACTCATCGCTTGATTACACATACGATTGACTCACTCGACTATCGCTCGAAAGAGAATATTGGACGTTTTAAATTAACGTGCGACTCATCTTGAATTTTGCGAGGATCATCACGGCGATAAAATCATTTGCGGTGTTATCCTAACTTTTCCATTATACCGATTATACAAGTTTCATAGGGAACATATATATTTATTTATGAATAGAAAAATATCCAAAATATATCAAAAATCTTTTCTTCTTCACGTTTTTAATAAGATTCTTATAATAGCAGCGTTTGAATAATCTTATTTTTCATCACGAAATAAATGTCATCGTGCACATTGTAAGTCAAAATGACAACTACCCCTCGTCCGAGATGCCATCTGGCAGGACAACCTTCATCTTGTGTTTTATCTCAAGCTTTAATAACGAGCGATAATCTTCCGTCCATCTCCGATAAGTACGCGCTTCACGGACGCAACCCCTAGAGACGACTCTCCTCTCCCGCCGCGATCTAGATTATATACATGCGAACGGTGAATGTGCTCATTCTCGAATTTCGTGACTCACACACGCGACGGGCCACGAATAAACGTTTCTGCCTCGGCTCCCGCACGTCGTTGGCCGGCGACGATTATAAATAATATCGGCGAAACGGGGAAACGCGGCTAATAGCGCCGCCCGCATCCTCAGATCCACGGGAAAATCAACGTCGATGCCAGTGGCGACACAATGGAACGGTGCTGGCCTGCATTATTCGCGCGCGATTAGCTATCAGCCGTGAAACGGGCACGCTTACATTCCCACAATATTTCCCCTCGGTGAAGAAAAAAATTATTTCCAAGGGGAAATTTAATACCACGCATTAAAAATTCAAACACTGAAAAACAAATTCTGATTAAAAACGGACGAATTAGAAAATCTTGTAGGCGTGAACAAATATTCTGCTTATTATAATAGAAACTCTGGTGATTATAATAAAACTTAATACTTTATAACTTATAATTAACAGAATTTCTATTGTAATAACTAAAATATTTGATCACGCCTACAAGATTTTTCCAGAATCTTTTTTCAGTGAAATATATTATATACATCGCAGCATATCTACATTGTTAAATTTGTAGAATCTAATTATACTCAACTTTAGTTATTTTTAATTATTCCATAGGTTGCTACTGCTCCTGTCCAATATATCATTAATTTTGACTGAAACATAGAGGTTTGATTAGGTAAATTAACGACATACAGAATAGGAGCAATTTCGATCTCTCAAGATGTCGTTAATTTTATCTCATTGTTTTAATGAAATTAATCGAATTGAATAGGAGCAGTGGAGCAACCCATAGGAGTTTACAGTGTAAGAGGATTATTATGGTTTCTGAAGGAGGAAGAGATTTAAGAAAAAAGTTATTTAAAAAATGGCGAAACGCCGGTTCTGGCGACAAGGAGAGGAAACGTCGGCGCGAGGAGGGCCGTGCAGGAAGTCCGGATTACACCCGAGGCCTTACGGGAGCGCGTTTCTCTCGTGGGCGCTTATATTTAGGCCAGCTCGGCGCGAGCTTTACGAGCGCGCGCGTTCGCGCGCTCGTTAATTTCGCCGTTCACGGGGATTAAAGCGGCCGATCGTCATCAATCCCCGGAATAGAACACGGGAACCCGCGGCATTTGCACGCCCACCTCTCTCGATCACTCCGGCGCGATCGATTCCCGTAGCTCGCGCACGGTCACCCGATATCGCGCGAGTTTTTAACTCGGGAATCTAAAATTACGGGCGTCTACCTTGCAGAAACGCAGCGCGAGTGAACCATAATTGGGTCGGGACGGATTCGAGTCTCTCGCTCGCGTCGCTCGTACTCTCTGAAAAATGAATCAGTGTATAATCACTAATTAACAGTGTATATATGATGTATTGATATATTGATATAACTATTATATCAAATAGTGATAAGTATACTACTGGTAATTAGTGGCTAGTCACTGAATTATTTAGTGAATTTTAGTTTTCACTGCTTGATGCAGTAGCAC